>JAVQJG010012052.1:0-17471 GCA_036024015.1 Craterocephalus amniculus
ATCTCAAAGAAATGAAAAAAAAAAAAAACTTTGGCTTTCACTAAACCAGATAAATGGCAGAAAAAACAGAACCTACAAGACCATCCTGCACAACACACAGCACCCATAGAACTATGGTCAGTCAGAGGAGCATGTTCAGCTGCAGACTCTGACCTCTTCCCCCCCTGTCATAAGACTGTACAACTCCACTATTATGTCTTAACTTACTGGTTTTTGATTGGCTTTGATAGTAACATGACAATTTTTTCTGAATCTATTATATAGCTGCCCTTTTAATTTCCCTACAATTTCCCTACATACATAGATACATACATGCATGCATGCATGTATGTATCTATGTATCTATATATGTATGTATATCTGTACATACTCAGAAATTGTTCTATACAAAACAATACAATTTTAGCTATGTCACAGTAACAAAATGCATATTTCGTTACATTTCGAGTTTTGTGTGTCTGTATGTGGGGTTAAACTGTGGAATGGGCGGGGGGAGAAAGGATGATAAGCATGATGAAGCAGAAAAATAGTGTGTGGCAGGGCACTGGGATTGGATAGGCACCGTCTTTTTCCCACTCCCATAGTAATTTTTTTTGTTACCTTCTTTGCCATATGCACTTTTTGATAGACACTTGCTTAAGTGGATTTAATAGGCTTTTCACACAAACTCCTGGTCACGGTTTGCTGATTCAAATTCAAGTTAAAATTTTATTTACACAACGCTTTTCATGCCACAAAGCAACACAAATTACATGATAAAAAACATTCTGTGTATATTAAATAAAACAATCGTCCCATGCACCACAAGGTGTAAAAACAGTTGTTCAAAAATATGCAGATTTTACTGTTTCACATTTCAGTTGGACTCTGTCTTGCTGGTGTGGTCACTGGAGAAATGATCTTCCTGTTTGAACTTGCCCCAACTTCATAACTCATTTGAGGAAGTAAAGTTTAGCTGTTTTACGCATTTATTTTGGGTTGAGGGGTTCTGTCAGCAGCAAGAAAAGCAAACATATCTATCTTAGCAAAGCACCAAATTGGATAAGACTGTGCCAAGTCTGTGTAGGGCAGCGTGCCAGCATAGAGCAGAGGCAGCACCTTGGGGCTGTAGCAATGAAAAAAAAGTGACAACAATGAAAACAAAACGATGGCACACTATGTACTAAGAAAAAAAGTCCAGATAAGTGTGAGAACCTAGCATGCATATTTATTTTTTCATTGTCTGGCGTGATGTCTTAACACCCCTAAGCTACGGAAGTGAAATTGCCTCGATTATGGATTTTATTTCAAGTTGTAACATTGTTCTGCATACTTCCCAGTGTACCCATTTTTGTCACGTCCTCTCTATCCTCTCATCTCTTTGCTGAATAAACACGCACACATTAAAACGCAAAGCATTTTGGGAAGATGTTCAACTGCCACGGTGAGTGACTACATGTATTGACCCTTTTCACAGCACAAACACCAAATAATTAGAGATGCAGGATCTGTGTCTGCCCGCTGTCCTGTCCGAGTAATTACGGCTGGGACTCCATTCATCTACTATCCAAGAATCAAGCTCTATATACTTGTTGTCTAATGCAGTGTGTTTTACTTCTTTGGGGCTTTATTCAAAATCAATCAGCTTGAATGCTGAATAGAAAATAATCAAAACGTTCATTATTTAATTTTGAAAGACACTTCTTTGGAGCAACTCAACAAATTAGTTAAGACAATGGGTTCATTTAATTTGTCTTGTTGTTTGGCTTAGTCACACTTTCTCCTATGCCTTACTGTACATTGGGATGGAGAAGGTAATAAAATTGGGGAGTTTTACTTTCTAAATGCGATGCTCTATAGAGGTGGGCGGATTGATCCTGATATCAATAATATCGATACCAAACGCTGATATTGATATCGAATGATACCCATGTAAAATATTGATACACTATCTTTTTTCCCCTCTCTTGCACGCACTGACTGCCGCGCACACGGATAGATCAAAGTAAACTCTCTGAGAGCAGCGCTGCGCTGTGTCACACAGCACAGAGCATCACGTCCCATCCCCCTCCCCTGTCTGTCGTTGTTGCAGTGTCACATGGTTGCAATGGTAGCTCATTGCACACGGCAAGCCAGCGCCAAGGAGCGGTAGCGTGGCACTTTGCGCCTGGCACCCTCTCCTACCACCAGCGCAGCGGCTTTGCCCACCTCGGACTCATCACACAAGAATTGTAACATTACTCGGAGTACCTCAGTTTTTCAGCTTCCCCCAGAGATCCCCCTGCCTATATTTAGTAATATAATTACCTGACTAAATGCTGCTGCAGTACCGGCTGCTGTCAGATTTATTTTCATATTCCACACTGATGACAACAAGACCTGTTTCAGTATAAATATAATTTCATACAGTGCACTAACATCTATCAAGACATCATTTAGAGACCTGGGCTGAAAGTTATAACTGGGGGGGTTGGATTGTCCTTCAGCTTACGGTGCATTTACAGGAGAACAGGGCAGGGGGACTTGATGCTTCAAAGTAAAAGTCGATATATATATATATATAGTGTTTTATTGTTAAAATCAACCGGATCCACTTTCTTTTTCGTCAACTGACTTCCTGTCTGAACGATCCCATCTGCTCTAGATTGAAGAGGAATCCAGGCGACAAGCCCGGCCAGTCTTCTCTTTGTGCTGAGTGATATTTTATTTATTTTTTTGTTTTCCCGAAGAACAATTCTATTTTTAAAATGAAACAAAGAAAGAACTAGAAAAGGTGGGGAGACATGAAAAAGTATCAGTATTGGTATCAATATCTGCAATACTGGCCCTTTATTAACTTGGTATTGGATCAATACCAAGTAAATACCCGGTATTGCAGACCTTTAATGCTCTAAGTTGAACTGGATACTCCATCAGCTACTTATACACTCACGGTCTTTACTGGATTGTTAATTTTCAAAAGAATAAACATATACATGATAGAACAATTATTTAATTCAGATTAGAATATAAATAAACCTGAAAGCAATGAATGGTTTAGGGCCAAAATATATTCAGGAACTTCTGGTTCGTTATGAACCAATCAGATCCCTCAGATCATCAAGGTCAGGTCTACTTTCAGTTCCCAGAGTCAGAACTAAACACGGAGAGGCAGTGTTCAGTTATTATGCTCCACACATGTGGAACAAACCTCCAGGAAGCTGCAGGTCTGCTCACACTGTCAGCAGTTTTAAATCAGGGTTAAAAACCTTTCTATTTGCAGACTTTTATGATGATTGATTTTTCTTTTTTTCGGAGGGTTTCTTTCTTTTCTTATTTTGTGATTTTCTTTTTGTTTTTAATTCTTTTTATTGCTCTCTTGCTGTAATGTTTCCAATGTTTGTATGTTAAGCACCTTGAATTGTCATGTACATGAAATGTGCTACACAAGTAAACTTGCCTTGCCTTGTCTTGACACTTGGTTTGTAATAAAGTGTAATTTAGAATTATCATTTTTATTTGGAATTAGTTGTTTACATGGTCATTTTTCTTCTCCTTTAAGGGCATCAAGGTCCCTTTTGAGCGACTGGCTCAATATAAATTTAAATAACTTTCATTCAAATCCTATCAAACATAACTGCAGATTAGTGGAAGGACTCATATATAACTATATTTCAGATTTGGACTCCTCTAAGTCACAGATGGAGAAATTAAAACAAGCAGAAAGAGTTATATGACGTGATTTAAAATGCTTTTATTGCATGCCGTATTAGTTAGGTATTCATAACAGGCACACCTTTGTGATTCCATCTTGATATAACAAGTTCATATTTGGCATCAGACCCACCTGGTATGATGAGTCATAAAACATTAGTTGGGAAAACAACTGTTAAGTTGACAGTGTTTTCCTATTACAGAGTCCCCTAGTGGACAAATACTGAATTCAGAATAAAAGTTAAATCCACTTAAAAATATTCAAGTCTAAATATGATCATGGATAAAGTTAAGAATTTTTCACTCCAAGATATAAAAATATAAATTAAGGTGGTTAATAAACAATTTTCATAATTTATGTATAAATCACTTGCGTATTCTCGTAACCCCTGAAGGGCAGGAGGTTTGGATGACCATTGAAATCTCCATAGAGAATCGTCTTTGCTAGGAAAATTACAAGAATGCCAGATACCTGTTGCATCTTTGACCATTTCAGTCAGAGTGGAGACAAATCAAATAAACAGGTAATTCATATTTATAGGTTTCCTCCAAGCGGCATCCTTCCCCTAGTAAAAGTGATGCCTATGCGGAAGTGCAAAAAATTGCAGTTCTTTCCTCATCCACTAGGTGCTGACTGCAAAAAAAGAGCAATTTCCCATTGGCTCCAATGTTGTAAAAACCAACTTTACAGCAGAATTAAACATGTTTACAGCCTGGTTCAAAAAACATTTTAGGTTTAAAATGTCAGGTTTTCCTTCATGACAACTGTGGGGGGAGTGAAATAAATTCTAACTCCTCCGTTTAGATGCAATTTAATCCTAAAATCCATAATTATACGGGACGTGTCCTTTTGACTCACAGGTACCAGATTATAGGTAAACAAGGCCATGCGTAGCACAACCGCGGTTTTCAGCCGACTAACAGCGCCTAATCTTTAGCCTCTTTGTTAGCTGGTTAGCTCCCGTTAGCTCCAGGTTAGCTTAATTAGCTTGTAGCTCAGAGTTTGATGGGTATCAATCATCCCTACGCTCACTGCCCGTCCCTCCTCGTCAGCCATTTCTGGGCTTTCCTGCAGCCATGAGGCCTATGATGGTGCCAAGATGGCGATGGAAGGAACCGCCCAATGTGCATCATTTCAGCTCATCAGAATCCTATGAGTCATGTGGTTTTAGGGTTTGTCCATTCATTTTATTGTCTATGGTTTCCTCGCAAGAAGCACCTGCGAGCAGCCTGGATTCATGGCGTTCGCCAAACTGGAAGCTAAAGTCCTGTGACAGGGTATGCTCATTTCTGTTGTGATTGTCTAGCTGATGACTGCAAAGAAATGAACTAATGCCTGTCTGTGGACATGAGGGGAAATTTAAAGACCACCGCTCAAGGAAGAGGCTACAATGGGTCCATCATTGGAAAATTTTCTAGGTCTGTTCTAGACACCCACCATGTTCACTGCATTTTAGTGGAAGCATCAATGACCCACTTATTGATTAAATCATTATTATGTGGCATATTTATCCCAGTAAATGCAGCGAATGATGCATTAATTCAGCTGTAAAGTTAATCATTGAGTAAGTTGGTCAGTAAAACTTCCACTGGCAAGCAGTTAACATGTTGAGCGCCAGTGCACACCTTGACAATTTCACTGCAATGGACTCATGCTGCCTCTTCAGGTCTCTTCATTCCCCTTCATGTCCACAGATGGACAAAAGTCCACATCTTTGGTGTCATCAGATGGACAACTGGAGACAAACTTTGTCTCTTCTGCGTATCTGGGTTTAGGGCATCAAACTTCCAACTTGCACAGTCAATTATACAAATCTAGGCTGGTACTGGTGTTTAATAAAGGGAAACCGGCTTCCCTCTTCACATGTATTTTCATCTTGTCGATTTACATTAATCAGTCAAACACAAAAATGTGTTTTATTGCTCTGATTTACTTGGTAAAGATGTAAACGTAGGTTATTTTATTTAACAGCTTAGCTTCCTACCCTGCAAGAGAGTTAATGTGGATGCATGCATGGCATATGCATAGATTAAGGAAAGGGTCTATTCATGCACTTTACCAGTGTATATGTCAACTATTTAAAATACTTTCAACCAAGGCTGCCGGCAACAGTTTAAATTTTTATTTTAGTCATTATTTTAGCTATTCATATGACATCACAGTTGACTTTTTAGTTGGGAATAAATATTGGACAAAGACATACTAGAGCACTAGATGTATTGTTTTAGTCAAAGGCATTTATTTTCACAAACTAATGATCAAATGAATATACAAAATACATCAATATGGAAACTCATACTTGCCTTAAGGAAACAAATGATTAGTCATGAAGAGAACTTTTAGTTTATTTAGGTTAATGCTCAACAGTGAAGTGTTGACCTAATAATTCTTAATAGAAGCTAAAGTGAGTCAGATATAGGATGACACAATAGTGCTTATTCTCTTAATATGTTGGTTTCCTTTGATAGTTTGAGTAGAGATTAAAATTTAGCAGTATGCCGATTTGAACACTTTTGTATTAGTTATACAGTATATGTCTATCACTCTTCAACAACTGCCTTCTCATTTGATACTCATATTCTTTCAAGATAAAAAGATGCTGTCATAGCGCTTTCACAGTAAAGACACAAAAATCTGTAATATGTGGCATAGAAGCGGAGGAAATGTAACAACTGTCTCTCCTTAAACTGCATATTTGTGGCAATTTTGCTATAATTTGTTCTTCAATAAGGCATGTCTAATGGGACTTGATTGGAAGCCCTCTCTCCACCATAAAAATTCATGTAAAGGGTCAAATCCATTCACTATAGATTTTTTTATGTGGCAATTATTTGTACCCAGATTTAATTGATGCCATTGATCTATATAACTACATTTTTTATTAAGACTTTCTCATTGGCAGCCGAATGGTTATCCATGCTTTCAAGAATGCAGATTGCCTTGGCTTGGACAACACTTGCCATCCAAGAGTCTCATTCAGAACAGGAAATTATGCTACTACACTCAGTTGAGGAGATTGATTTGGAAAGTAAATGAGTTCAGAAAATGAAGCACTTCCTCATTTAGTCAAATATGCTTAAATATGGTACAAAGGGTTCAGACCCAGATTGTGCTTTGCTATATTGTGTCTCTGTTTGAGAGTATTGAATCATTAACTGGACAATAAATATTTATAAATCCCCTTTACCATCTGTATAAAGTATATGAATTAATTAATTCAAAATTAGATTAAAAGCTACTTAAGCTACTTAGGTTATTTAATTTAATCAATAGAATCTATAGTTTTAATATGTTGACTCAGTATTTCTCTAAATTAATCTTCCATATAATTTTAGTTCTTGTTCAGCTAAGAAATGAAGCATTGACTCTCAGCAAAAGGTGAGAAATTACAGTGTTCTGATCTTTGGGTTTTTTCGCGGTGGTCACCTTCATTTCCGTTTTCAACATTTTTATGGGGCACGGTTTGTCATTATTTCGGATTAAGTAAGATTATCAATCTAAAAGGCTACAGTTCTGTATAGAATACAGGCAATATGATAATAACTACCTACTTTTTGTAGGCGGTCACTCTTGCAGAATGAGACTTTGTTCTGTTCTATTTTTAGATTCCCGATGCTCTGAATCACATAACATTTAAGTAAAGGGTGGCATGCTGAAAAGGATTGACACTGCATTTTACAAAATACTGAATCTTGTAGGAATGGATGTCGACCTCATCAAGAAGGGCCTTGAAACCCAAACAGTTCAAATGGGTTTCTGCACTAGATGGAAACAGGTAGAAATATTCTTGCTGCACCACAGTGTATCAACCCCATACATGCTGCCATCTTGTGTGAAACAGCATGTGCACGTGGAAAGAAGGCAAGACTTCAACTTTAAGTAACTGGGGAATTTCATGTATTAAAAAGTTTCTGCACTACTGAGGGTTTGAGTTCTACCGCTCTCCTAGAGAAATTCTAATTCTAATCTAATGTCAGGTTACATGCTGCCACATGAACTTATGAAGTTCCGGCAGGTTTGTCCCAAAATTACTTCTGTTGTCATGTTGGTCAATTACATCAGTGAAATGGCTGATTGTTTATTTTAAAACCATTATTGGCCGATGCTGATTTCAGGCTGATTATATTGTGCATTTCTTGCATTTTTGCATGGTAAGAGAACAGAATGACTTTCGTGCTTTTTTTTTGATGAATGAATATTGGGACACACAATATATAGATGTATGCAGGCACATGCACTGTCTGTATTTGGTCTGTTCGACTACTCAAAGCATTTTGATAGTACATGCTACATTTATTTAGCACATACTATGGGTCGGATCTTTCAAAGGTTTGCATGTGTTAAAATGTGCAAAGCTTTTTCTTTTTACACAGTATATTGCATGAGTTCACAGTAAAACTATTTATTACTATACTGATGCAAAGTTATAAAGTTTACAGTGTTATGAAGTGCTGCCTCTTATCATAGCGCAGAAAATGCAAAATCCATTTGCAAATAATACAGGGATCTTTGGTAAAAAGAAGTTACACAGAGAATATGTGTGAGCAATTAAATGCTGCCAAAAATGTTTTCAGTTTAATGAAATTGAGTATTTGATTCAAGATATCTGTAGTCAAATAACATTTATAACTTTTCTGACCCACAAAATATCTACCCACATCACTCCTGTCTCGGCCTACTTTTATTTCACACAGTTGATACAGAGAGATAAAAATGCCCCCACAGACCTGTGTTATTAAACTTATAGTGACAGGAGTGTGTTTGTTTTTTACAAAAAGGAAATAAAGCCTTTCTAGGACAAGACTTTCATTGTTTAAGCCTTTGTTTTGTTGAGCAGATTGCGTATTGTTGAGGTGCAGATTGGATGGTGGGAGGTGACGAGGTGAACAGTCAAGAGATTAACAACTTCATTGCATCTGCTGCTGTCATGGCCCTTCACCAGCTGGTGTGTGGAAGTAGTTATAAGTCTCTGACAAGCTTCGCATAGTGTATTCAGGTGTTAAAGCACACATTGGGAATTGCCTCTGGTACATGAGAAGCTGTATAATTTTGCAAACCTTGATGACTTGACTTGACTGCTTTTACAGTATTATACTGCTTATTGAAACGCCAGGTGATTTTTCAGTGCAGAAGAATGACATTTCCCAAAATGCCTGAGGAAGGGATTCAAAGGGGGTGGGGTTGGTGGATGGGGGTTCTGGGAGGTCTCACTGCTGGGAAAGACTGCCCATGCATCCAAAGAGGACATCCAGATGGTAAAACCTTGAGTGTACCTCAATTACTGGTGTTCCCAGAAGTGCCAAGCTAGAAGAGTGATCTGGCATCCCATGCAGCCAGGTGCAGCCAGGGGAGTTAATAATACTGCTGAAGAGCCTGTAAAACTGGGCCTGAAAGGTATTTTGATTGGTCTCTGATTTATGTGTATGCAAGAAGCAAGTTTATAACTTATTATTATTTCATCTTCAGCATTTACACATTTGAAGTTCCAGGTCAGTTTTAGGATATATATCAGACTTTTTTAAAAACTGTTTTGCATAAACATTTGTCTTATTACCCCTCAGAATTGTCACATGATGTTGCTGTGTCTTATCAGCTGTCAGCTCAGCTGTTTTTTTGGCGCCCACCCCTCCCCCCGTGCTGTCTGGAACCCTGCTTAAGAACACATCCCAGGTGTGGGATGAGTTGCAAGTACCCTCATCTCTGTTCGTCCCTAGGGCCATCAACAGGGACGAACAGAGATGAGGGTACATACACTTTATCCCACACCCATAAACAAGCAAGCAAGTAACAGTGCAGGGATTGCTGTTAACAGAGGCTTTACTGTTGAATTTGCTGCAACTGCCTTCATCTGGGTGGCAATGCCCTATATTTCCTGCAATTAGTACTGATAGATTTTTTTTTATTTCTTTTTCTGTGTAAATATTTTCTGTATCCAATGAAGACAGGAAATTGTGAGTCAGATGTGAACTGAGCTAATCAGCAGAGTGCAAAGGGAGGGGTTTTTGAAAGAAAGAAAGAAAGGAATCAATGTTGTTCTAGAAAATGAGATTCTTATGAAAGCTTTGGGAGAGTTGGGCCTTATCCAAGTCATGAATCACTGGGTAATTATGCTCTCAGTGAATGAATTTATTTGCACAAAAATAAATCATTTCCTCTATTTAGAGGAAGATGGCCAGATGAAAAAGCAATCTCTGTATTTCAGTGTAGTTTAAATTTGCATGCCCGGCCTTTAATTGGCTATAATTTCTAAACTTTGTAAGAGAGCAAAACAGACTGCAGCACTATACTTTTGTCTCTGTCTAATTAGCAATTCATTTTTCATTCCTTTGAAACATGCATCATGAAATGACATCACATTGACTCAGGTTAGTTTTCATGTGGAATTATGACCATGTGAAGTCCAATTCTTTTTATTCTGTGTGTGTGAATCATTCACCAAACAACTGTATTTATGTATTTAGTATCCACACTTTTTTCCCTTCCTTGTTTATTTCCAGCCTTAATGCAAACAGTATTTTTTAAATATTTTATATAAACAAAACATAAAATAAAGAGAAATTTAGGTGAAAAAGTTGTTTGTCATATTGCTTGTAGGACAATTACAGAATCCTCTTCACAAGTTTTAGCCAGTAGCCACTTTGGATTCAATAACTATTCAAGAAGTCAGGCAATTCTTATCATCTTAACTTTTCAGTTGGATTTATTTATATATTTTATGGCTATCTGTGGCTTCTTTTTGTTCTGTTCTTACAAATAAGTGAAGTTCTTGTCCATTGTTCTGTTGTAATAAAATAATAATAAAAAACACACAAAATATAACAGGATATTGATTCAAAATGGTTAGGAACCACTTCAAGTTAATTGAAAGCTTAGTCGTTAAGGGAACTATCTCTAGTATGATGTTTGATCACAACCTGAGTTGCCTCGGGCTTATTGGAACAAACTCTGTTCCAAACTGCTTTTCCATAACTTGTTAAGTTCAGTCAGAAGAGGCCCTTATGTGAAAATTTAAAACTGAAGAAGATGATGAGAAAATATAATGTTATATATGAGACAGACAACTCCCAATCTTCTCATTCAGACAATGAGATTAAATTTTAGAGTAAATGTATGCTTCCAGTGTTCTAAAACACTTCATAGCATGGAATAAAAGCTAAATGGCTCTCCTATATAATCTGCATAAAACAGTTCAAACTTGAATGCACATGTCAAAGTGCCACTGTCCTTAACTCGTGCTCGGTTTTCTATCAATGGTCAGTGAAACAAAGACAAAATCAAACAAGAACGTAAACCACAGGTGTCATACCTGACATGCAATGTGTAAAAACAGAAAGCAACCAGTCAGATAATGGAGTTGGAATTAATGGTCAAAAGGTTTGATTAGATAACATATATAGGTTGCATAATTAATCCTCGTATTGAGAAGGGTGAGATATATGAGTGTACAGTGTAGGTGCTGGAGAGAGGGTGTATGTGTATGGGGTTGGGTGGGTGTTTGGACGAAGAAGGGAGTTGTCAGTGGTGCCTTGGGATGCATGGTTGGAGCATTGAGGTGGGTGCTGGCCCACTGGGGTTGGAGCCTGATGGTCGTGGGGTGACCCTGTCTGGGGGCTTTTTGTCTGGATGCATGTTGACTAGGATGTGTGCTCTGGTATTCCTGCTGATCTTGCTCCTGATGCTTTGGTTGTTTCGAGATACATCTTTCTCAGCTGGTTTGTCTCTTAAGCTTTTTTCAGACGAAATATTTGGGTAAAAGTCCATCTGCTCTTTAAACAGAGTTGTCTTTTCAGACATATCGCTTTCTCACAGACTTTTTACGTCCCGGCTACGTTTAGATATGGGGAAATGTTCTGGATAAGTTGATGGGTAAGGCATCTTTGTGTTGCGATTTGTCCAGGAACATTTCTTTTGCATTCAGGCAAAACAATGTGCCGAAACATTTCTACTCTTATAACATGGGGGCTAGCCAGTAAATGTCTGCTACAGCTCTGATAATGTTTGTCTGAATGCAAACGGTATAAAAATCTGGTACATTACCACTTTTCAGAGCAAGTCAGAAAGGGGCTTTATAGGTTCTGCCATTGATTGCCAGCTTTTTTTTCCTGCAAAGACTGTAGGATGTTCTCTGCTGCGGTTCTGTACAGGTGTAGCTGTTTGGTTGATGGTGCTTCTGTTCTGATTAAAGAGTCATTGCTTTCTGTCTGGTTTATCTTTATGTCATCTTTATTCACTCTACTCTCCTTTTCTGTTCACTCCTTCTTTCTTTTCATCTCCCACTGCCAGGTTTTGTGAATTTTATGTAAATTCAGGAATGAACAATCATTTCAAAACAAACAAACAAAAAAATCTTGAGGATTATCTTGAGGAGCCTTACGTCTATAAAGCTTTGCAGAGCAAATTTATTTGGCATAACATAGCAGCCAGACCATTGTTCTGCTTGCATAGAAATTGCATTAGTCCAGTCTTGTGCTGCATTTGTCCTGTTGTTGTGT
This sequence comes from Craterocephalus amniculus, assembly GCA_036024015.1. Taxonomy (NCBI): domain Eukaryota; kingdom Metazoa; phylum Chordata; class Actinopteri; order Atheriniformes; family Atherinidae; genus Craterocephalus; species Craterocephalus amniculus. The sequence continues at coordinate 12,166 of JAVQJG010012052.1, forward strand.
CTGGAATTGCATCCTTCTTTATTATAGACAGGACTGTGCCAGCTTTCAAAATAGAAATAAAAGTTAAATATTTAGTTTGAGAAATGTATTAATTAATATTGTAATACAAAAAAAAAGAGATCATTTTCTAAATCAAATTTGTAAAAAAAAATCCGAAAAAAAAAAACTTTTACAAAGGCATAATAAAATAGTAGATTACTTAATCCTTAAGCATTTTGAGAATTATTTTAAAAAAGTAAAATATGCCATATTTGGAATTAAGAGCTGAAAAAAATATTGGCCAGAAAATAGTCTTTTAATTTGCAATCAGAACTAAACAAGGAGAGACAGCAGTGGTTGGGCTGACTAGTTTGTAGAAAGTGGCGGACCAAGAATGGGGTCTATTTGGAAAAACATGCAACAAATGTGTATTATTATTATTATTATTATTATTATTATTATTATTATTGTGAGGATTCACAAACGCTAAAAGGTACCATGCAAATTAATTCATTGCTGAAGAGTGAACTTTCAATACTTAGCAAAAAAATTAGTAGGGTTTACACTGTGGACTATTTCAGCACCATTATGGTTTTTATGATTTTTTTCCTGATAGCTGAATCCTACTACAGCCACATAGCAATACACAATAAAGCTACATTATTAATCCAAATGGTCTGCTGTAAAAAGCAAGCCTGTTTGAGGACCATGGTCAGCTCCATGGATTTATCTAAAAATGTTGGCCTAATGTATGATACTTTATGATATGAACTGAATCATCACACATCCACATAGCTATCAGGCCGCATGCAACCCATCCACATTATCCATCCACACACAAAAGCCTATAGACAATAGCAACAAATAAATAAAATGTGTTGGTATTTTTGATGGTATTTTGGATTTTTGACAAATTCAAGCCAAACATGTTAACTTAACAATGATGTCTTTACAACCTCAGTTCTAGATTCCATCCAAATGTATTTATCATAACAACTATGATACATGCTTAGAAAAATGTAATTCCTCTCTCATGGACATCTTCATAAAAATGGCTTGATTTTGGACTCTTAGTACTTGACATTTTAAAGCAGTAACAGTAGTTCCCTGGATACCTATAATAATTAGTTTTTTCTACAGTTTCAGCTAAGAAATTGGACAGTTGGACAAACACACAGCAGATGTTGTCATTAGCACACACACTACTAAACTAAAATAAATCTAAAATGAATTATTATCCAAGATTTATTTTCCCAGTGAAGCAGAGCAATGTTTCATGATGTGTTTTTTTTTAACAATCAAAATGGATATTTGAAAAAAAGTGAGGTTTAATCGGGGAATCTACCAAGAAACAAATCTAAAATGTCAAATATGAATTAGGCTGATATCTAACATTGATGTCCTGACCAGTGACTGTAAAAGATATGGACGAACAGTGTGACTCATAGATTTCTGAAGAGCTGAAAAAAGGCTTGTTGGGAGATTCCTACCTTCGCCAGGGCGACAAGGAGTCGCTAAGCTTTGGGTTGTGATTGTGTGAAGTGATTGTTGTAGCTCAATAGGGTAAAACACTGCTCATGTAATAAAAATCTTATTAGATGCCAGTTCAAATCCCCCAACAGACATTAAATTTGAATCCCACTCCCTCCTCAGTCACCTGCCGTGTCCTTGGGCAAGACACCTCACCCTCCAGTGATGGCTCCGCTGGTAAAAACTCAATTGTAAGTCACTCTGGATAAAAGCATCAGCTAAATTATGTGTAATGTAATGTAAAAGTGATGATTGACACCCATCACACTGTAAGCTGTTTGTAGCTATGACCTAACAACGCTAACTCAGAGCTAATGGCAGCTAATGAGCTAACGGAAATAGGTGGGCTAAAGCTGGCTAAAAACCACAGTTGTGCTACCCTCTACCTCGTTTTGTTGGATATCTGGCACCTGTCAGTCACAAGGACATGTCCCTAATGATGATGAATTTCTAGATTAAATAACACCTAAATGGATGAGTTATTTTAAATATACCCCCGCCCCCCCCACACACACACACACACACACTTGTCACAAAGGTAAACTTGACCTTTTCAGTCTAAAAATAAATTGTACCAGAGTGCAAACATGTTTATTTCTCCTGTGAAGTTGGCCTTTGTAACGTGGGGTCTGTTCTGTTTTGAAGCCCATACCTAGTGGGTGAGGGAGGAACTGCAATTTTTGACACTTCCATACAGGCTTCACATTTCTCAGAACCAAGCAGTGGTTGCAGCTTCTGATAGATGCTTCTGTCCCCTGTCTCTCCTCCTCTCTTTTCCCTACTTGGATTTTCCTCTGTCCAGAGTGTTGTCTCTTTTTTCCCCATCTTCCTGTGTCCTCCTGTCTACTGTGTCCTTGGTTAAATTAGAAGAAATAATAAATAGAAGCAGAATTTGGACAAAGCAGAGGAAATGTCATATTTTATGTGTTTGCAGTGATAACTTACTGACTTACTGGCTTTCACACACGGTTTCCTCTTCTTGGAAGAATGTTGCTCCATAAACACCAGTGACTGTAATGAATATGGTGGAAGATTCCACCACATGACCCGTAGTTTTCTGAAGAGCTGAAAAGAGGCTTGTTGTGAAATTCCCACCTTAGTCATATTGGCAGTGTCATGAGCCTTGTCACCCCTAGAAAACACATAAATTGGTGATGAGGTTGTGATGAGAAGGAGGACTGTGAGTGTGGGGACAGATGATGATTTACCTTGCCTTGCATTCTGTTTTAAATTGCCAAAGGGAGTTGCAGCAATGTCATAGAAGGTCACTGATTGTCTCTGTCACTGTTCAGCTTCTGTATTTTCTGAAACCATGGAAACCACACCATAAGCCCATGTTCAGGCAGTATGATAACAGTTTCTTTCTTGTTTTATGAGCTTTTTATTTTATGTCAAACCTTGATATTATTGGACCACCCCTTTAATCTTTGCTCAAATAAACAGGCAAAAGAAAACAAGTGCTGGATATTGCACTCTCAGTTTATTGATCTCCCCTGAGTGTGCGTTAATCTCCACGCGACCAGCCAATTGAGTTTTTTAGAAAGGTAACCGTATGACCTGCCCATCTCTGTCTCTCTTGGCAAGTAAATGGTCCAGACATATGTAACACTCTTAACCTCAAAGGTTCTACATAGAGCTTTATTACAAGTTTCTCATTCACCAGACATATAGTCCCACAACCATTTTATTTGGACTTTATATGTGCCTCTTTTTTTTCGTACAGCCCCACATCAATGAGCTTTCCAGAGGCAATGTGTTTACACATAGAATCATCTTGCCCAAGGACTCTGATGTAATGGGCATTTAAAATCTGATTGGAAGAAAATCAGTAGAAGCAACAGCATTAAAGATGTTTAAATTTTACATGCCCCTTTTTATGTTAAATAACTAATAAAAATGATAAAGAAGAGCATACCCACTTCTCCAAACAAACTATATATGTATCACTATCACAATGTACAGTAACAGCTTCTTTCCACTCATCCTTAAGCCAAGTCGAATCACAATTAACACAACCACACTGATAGACAATATATTAACGAATGAAATGAGTAAAGATAAAATAGCCGGGTTACTTATTAATGATATAAGTGATTATCTTCCTGTCTTCAGCGTTTTTTATCAAATCTTACAAAAAAATCATACTCCAGATACAGTTTTCCAACAAGTGATCCGACTGAGGACGCCGGAAGCAATGGCTGCTTTAAAGGCGGATTTGTATGCACAGACGTGGGATGAGGTTTATGCCACCTCAGACCCTGACCAGGCATATGATGCATTTATATTTACTGTTCTCAAACTGTATGATAAGTATTTTCCTGTAAAAATTATTTATAATATGAATACAACATCACAAAATAAGCCATGGATTACACATGGCACAGCAAATGCTTGTAAAAAGAAAAATCATCTTTATCGCCTGTTTATGAAATCCAGAACCAAAGTAGCAGAGAAGAGGTATAAACTTTATAAAAACAGGTTGACAAATATAATGAGAGAAAACAAAAAAAACTACTATCAAAAATTATTGGAACAACATCGTAATAATATTCAAGGAACATGGAAAATTTTAAATTGCATCATTAAGAATGGGAGGAAAGAACATGTACTTTCCAGTTATTTTGTTGATAATGATCAAGAGGTTACAAACATTTGTGAAATAGCCAATGCCTTCAACAGTTTCTTTGCAAATGTTGGCCCTTCCTTGGCAAAAAAATCAGAGACCCTCAGGATGTATCGGTTTTAACTCTTGGATCAACAAATCAGAACTCTAATTCCTTTTTTCTGAAGGGGACAGAGGAAAGTGAAATTAATAATAAAAGATCAACTGATTGTTTTAATGTAGACATGATGCTGGTAAAAGATATCATAGAGCTCATCGTAACACCTCTAACCTATATTTTCAATCAGTCATTTCTTACAGGACTTTTTCCAAGCAAAATGAAAAGTTATTCCGATTTACAAAAGCGGTGACAGACACCTATTTACCAACTATAGGCCTATTTCCATTCTGTCCCAGTTTTCAAAAATCTTAGAAAAGTGGTTTTTAACCAGGTTTGATAACTTTAGCGAAAAATACTGCCTGTTAAGTGACAATCAGTTCGGGTTTTGCTCAAAAAGATCAATTTTGATGGCAGTCATGGCTCTTGTGGATGATATTACAACTGCTATTGATAACAGAGAATACACGGTTGGTGTTTTTATTGATTTAAGCAAGGCCTTTGACACAATAGATCATACACTTCTTTTAAAAAAAGATTCAAAGATTTGGTGTTAGGGGTCTTCCTTACAAGTGGCTGGAGAGTTACCTCAGCGGCAGAGACCAGTTCGTGTATATTAGAAATGTTAACTCCAATAAAGAATCCATCAGTCATGGAGTTCCACAAGGTTCCATACTAGGACCAAAACTATTTATCATGTATATAAATGAATGACCTGTGTGAGATTTTGCAAAATGTAAATTGTATACTATACGCTGATGATACAAGTCTTAATTGCTCTGGCAAGGATCTGGAAAAGCTAATGGACTTAACAGAAAAATAACTAACAGTCTTGAAGAGGTGGTTTGATTACAATAAATTTTCTATGAATTTAGCTAAAACTAAATATATTATTTTTGGAAATAGAAAAATAGACCACAGGATAAATATCAATATTTATCCTGAGATCAATATTAGGACATAAGTCGCTTTGTTTATTATATAACTCTCTCGTTCTTCCATATCTGAGTTATGGTGTGGAAATATGGGGAAATAATTACAAGGCAAATGTTGACCCCATTTTCTTGCTTCAAAAGA
>JAVQJG010012064.1:0-15913 GCA_036024015.1 Craterocephalus amniculus
CTTACAGTGGCTCCTGTTGCTGCTTCTGGCCGAAAAAATATTCTAAAATCCCTCCTCTTCGAAGGCGGCGGACGAGGCGGCATGATTTGGCGACACGCATTTGTGTCGTGGCTGAGTGAGGGTGCGCGTGTGTCATCAGCCAATCAAACGTGTGTGTAAGGGAAAAATGGACCGGCACATTCAGCAAGTAAAAAGGGGTAAATAAAAATAATTCACTTAATAGCCTAACGGTAGGGTCAATTCTATCCTCACAACATATGGGAAGACAATCTAAATTACATATGTAACTGGGCTCATTATATAATATATGAATATTGTTGCTTAGAAGTTGGTGGGGACATTTGAGCCTCATGAAAAGTTGGTAGTGTTATGTCCCTACCGTCCCTATGCAAACCTACGCCCTTGTCCTTTAGTGATATATTCAGGTGTTTCCATTACTAGCTTGTGTTGCTCAGATATAATGGAAATTCAGCTCCATACTGTTGTGTAAAATTTTCATGATGTTTCTTGTATGTGAAGTTTCATCTGAACTTCTTTTGAAGAATTTGATTTTCCTCCAAGGATATTACTAATTTTTAACTCTTCTCATGTTGGCTTGACTGAGGTCAAATTATATATTTAATTAATTAACAAGAAGTGGCACATTGACTTTAATGCTGCTCAGGGAAAACATTTCCTCACTGAGAGCTTTCATCTTTTGGATTTTACTATAGACTTACGAAGCAATTACAGTAAAACTATTGCTATGAGCCAAATGGAAGTAAGCTTATTTAATATCCTCCTGTAGGTTCACATGTTGCCCTTTTGATACTTCTTATACATCATCTATTCCTTCCTGAACATTAAATAATTGGCGAAACTTTATGTAAAATGGATAATTTAGCTATTTAACCATATTTTTCAACTTGTCAATAACTACATGTAGATATGTAAAAGGTTGAGTTTTGAGGGAGTGGTATGAGATGTATGCCTCCGTCTGCATCCATCTGTTTGAGTTAGCTGACCCTTAGTCCCCCACTGACAATTATGAAATGCGTCACAGCAGGGTTTGTCCACTATTTCACCCTCAGACTTTACTTGTTCTTTTAGTTCTAACCTCCCTTTTATTGTCATCTTGAAAGATGCAGTCTCTCATGTTTTTTGTGTCAAGAGAAAAATATTGTCTGTTTTTGTTTATAATCAGCTTCAAGAATCTATCATATCCAGCCATCCATTCTTTATTAATGTTCATTTTTTTCACATTTATATTTTTTCACTTATATTTTAGTTTAAACATTTGAATGGTGCAGCTGTGATTGTTGTGTTTAGAAATACTGTTATCAGATGTGAGCTTTAAGTTTTGATAAAGCCACAGCAGTCGCAGATGACTTAAGCTATGGTATATTTTCCTTCTTTCTTTCGGGGACAAGGACAGTTGTACAGTGAACGTGAACGTGAAGTTAGGATCAAGAAAATTACATCCAAGTATTATCAACAACTTTCAGAGTGACAAAGGGAATTGGATTGGTATCAGATCAATATCGGCTGATCCTCGATGCTGCAGTATTGGAATCAGTATCAAGATGTGAAAAAGTGTTAAGCCATCTCTAATCTGTATAACATAAATATTGGTGAGGATGTAGATAGACTGACTGGTAAATGAGCCAGACCATTATGTTTATGCACAATGTCCACATATGCTGACACAGCTGATATATCCGTGGGGTTAAAAATGTAAATTCAAATGTCCTGGAGAAAATGGGCTGAATTATGCAGGCCACCTGAGGTAAAGACAAAAACTGTGGATAAGAGTCCTCGAAAATATAAAAGGTGTTCAATGTGGATAGAAAAAGATGTGAGTGTGTTTTATGTGAATCATGTTAAAGTGCGCCTGATTACATTTTCTTAATTAGCAGCATATTAGCATGAAAGTCAGCCATTTTTAAAATATTCTTTGTAGTTAACTAGAGTTTTTGTGTGCAACCATGTTTGGTGATGACACAACTTAACAATTATTTTGACTAAGTAAGGGTGTCCAAACATTTGTCAGTTACTGTTTGACAGAGAGTGTTGTACTAATCGATAGATAGATTGATAGAAAGACTGACGTCTTAGTTGTCATATCATAGCGGTTTAAGGAGTGTGTTAAATGCCTGTGAAGGACATCCATAAATAATTGTCAGTGTTGCGCAAAAAGAAGCACTTCTGAAATTCATTAAAGGTAAAGGTCAAGGTGTGTTCTGATTAAATCGAATGGACCATGTTATTTTGTGTGTTTATTTAAAGCAAAGGTAGTTTTTCCATGTTTGCATTCAAAGTTACTGTTGGAGCTCAGTCTCAGAATCTAACTCAGCCCTGTCTGAAGTATCACAGCCACCCAGGACTGATGTAGGAGAACAATGACGCCCACGCTACACACACAAGGTGACTGGAAGCAGTAAAATACGAATTACCACGTGTTGACAGACACGAACGTGGCCACTTATTATTTTTTCTGGAAATTTAAAAAAAGAAGAAGAAGAAAAATGGGCGGAGTGTTGGCTCATACAGACGGCGGCGAGCGCACTGGTTCATCAGGTGTTGGCGGAGAGCATGTGCAGAAGGAAAGCAGAGAAAAGAAGGAAGAAAACAACTTTTCTCTGGGGTTTCGGTTCCTCTAAACTCTGCAAATTCCTCAGTGGTTTTTCAACAAACGTGCTGTCAGGATCAGCGGTTGTTTTACATGAGAAAGACGAGGCCGGGCGTTGTGATCTGACAGTGTCGCACACTCCAGCTCCCAGACTCTTCCCTCTATCTCGCCTCTGTCTCTCTTTGTGTGTGTCTCTCTCTCTCTATACGGTTTACTTTTGCCTGATTGATGCATGCCTGTGAGTGAGAATAAAGATGCAAAGCAGCGACAAATTCAATTACTGTCTGGAGCGCACCTTGTCACAGCGGTGGCGTCAGGTGATCTCACTATTCTGCAGCAAAAAAGCAAACAATGCAGAGGCTCGACAGGCCGACAGCGGGATTCTAAAAATAAGCTTTAATGCAAACTAAAGTCATGATACTGTGGTGTTTAACATGCAGGTCACAGACCTGATCACGAGGTTTAGACACACCAACATGGCTGAGCATTTTCCAATAAAAGCTTCTGAAAAAGAAAAACATCATGATGCATAAATTATTGGAAAAATGTTGCGTAGGTTAATAAAAACCAACCTGACTGTAGTAGATGCACTGCAAAAACTCCAAATCTTACCAAGTGCATTTGTCTAATTTCCAGGAAAAAATATCTTTTCATGCTTAAAATAAGATCAAATCACCTGAAGAGAAACATTTCAATGAGATACAGGAACTTGTTAAAGACAGAATGGGGAAATACAACTTTTAACAAACTTACAGTGAGACACAAAAATTCACAATACAGAATACAATACAATAAAATACAATACAATAAAAGTTTTTCCAGCTTGTTTTATGATCTCGTAATGCTTGAATATAATGTCTAATTCCAAGAAATCAAATTAAGAGAATTTTCACTTGTTCCATATAATTATTTATTTTGCTTATTTTAAGCAAAAATCCCTTGATTTAATTTTTTAAAACTTATTTTTAGATTTGCTTTTTTCAGTTTAATTTGAAACGAATTTCAGAACAGACAACAAAATGAAGCAGATCTGGGTTTGTTTTGCTTTCTGTTTCTGCTCATTTATCTTGTGGATGAAGTTTATTACCTGACAGGCAGTCTGCCAGCTGTTATCAGAATTCACACGGACTCTTTTTAGCACCCTCAAAATCTCAGGAAAAGGCGCATTAATAAATAATAAACAGCTAATATGACCAGACCATCTTTGCTGTTTAGGCTCGTTTCCTGGTCTTTCTCTGGACGTATATTGATACTGACTCTGGTAAACTCAAGAGCCCTGCCCTCAAGTTTCTGAGAATGAAGCATTTACATTGTTTTGCTTAAACATCATCCAAGAGAAGATTTATTCTGTTAACAATGTTGATACTTGTATGAACATTATCCACCTTAATTATGTTGGCTAGATTTTGTAGGTCAAGTCCATAGCACTTTGTCAATTTGAATTTCTTCAACTTCTGTAGCCTTTGTTAAATTACGTTTTTTTAAATCCTGGCTATTTGTCCCACGAGATGTTGACTTTTTAACTTGTTTAAAGATCTATCACAGAGTAAGTCGGCCATGAACACTGCAGCAGCATATTTCTTCTGTAAATAAACAGAACAGCTCCTAAAACCTTCAGAAAGGGCTCAGCCCACATGCTCCAAGAAGACCGAACAGTTTGCCGAGTCAGCATGTAAAGCTGAAGTAATGACAGGTTCTCTCACTCCACCAGAAGCAGGAACTTTGTTCTTGTTCTCGAGGCCACAAGAACAAGATAAAAGTTTGTTCTGGTCAGGTTGCTTCATTCTCGACGAGATGCTTCATCCGAGACGATCCAGGTCTTTATGTGCAATGAGCAACTGACCCAGTTATTTTATATGTAAAGTGAGGCTTCCTCTGTGGCCAGGCGGGGAGGTTTATGGACCGATATTCATAGCGTTATATATATATATATCACATGTTATATAAAGACACAAATTTCTGCACTTTCTCGTCAGTTTAAAGGGACACTGTAACTTTTGACCCAAATATTAGTTTTATGTGAGTAATAATGGATGATTTCTGGGGTCAGTATGCAGTGTTTGACACGTGTCGGCACTCTGAGGGAGATACCCTCTTCTGAAACCAGATAATGTAACTTTGCAGGAGCGGATCCGTCACTCATGGGATCATGGGACATACAGCGCTTTGCTTTAAACTTCCCCACACAAAGGGCTGTGCTTTGTGCTACTTTTTCCTCTTCTTCCATCTAAAGTTGGTCATGACTGAACAAAGAAGGTGAAAATAATGTTAGAAACATAGTCTGTTGAATTTTGGGGGGAAACTAAGATTTAGGACCCCCTAGTGGTCAAAAGTTAAATGGATCCCTTTGATCGGCTGTTAATGAAAACTATCCGTTGAACATTGCTTCAGTGGAAACATAGAAGTGATGCTTATCAATGCTGACCACGCCCAGCTCATATGTCCAGCCAATCTTTAAATGCTACTCTTCACACAGAACTTGACGTACATATTATTCTATATTGTATTATAAAAAAAGAACCAGTGAGTTTAGGATACTGACATGATAAACAGATTTGGTTGGTGTAGTATCGTTCCACAGGAGCATCTCTGGGTATTTTCAGGAGCTTATATCCCTTCTGGGACATCTGGGACTGTAGAACCTGACTGTCTCTCTGACAAACTGCACACTGCCAGGTGTGTCAGAGTAACGCACAAATAGATTTGACATGGCAAACTTCAGGGCTGTCTGAAACTGACGTTTACTTACAGCGCTATCATCCCTGAATCTGACTCCGTCATTGCTTTTTCTCCCTGCTGTTAGAGTTTACTGTCCCAGGTTTGCTGCATGACAAGATTCCACAAGAATCCCAAAAATGTATCTATTGCTACCACTTCCTGTTCAGCCTCATCATTCATGAAGCGTCTGTGGGATCCCTCCTTCGCCGTGCCAGCGACGCATCTTCCCGTAGGAAAAAGAAGCATTTACTGTTTGTTTGTTATTCCAATTGAAACTTCTGTTTTACCCAGTGAAGAAAGAGAGAGAGAGAGAAAGGGATGGAGGGAGGGAGGGATGGTGGAATGAAGGAGTGCTGAAGCCTCTTTGGAATAACGTGTGTAAACACAAGCAGTGCATCACTCAGGTAATGAGATTCTCCTCTCTGTTTAAATCAAAAGCCCCTCAGCACCTGAGGAGGACAAACAAACCCCCTCTCAGTGTTGTCCTTCAGAAGAAACACACACATTCACTTTTTCAAAGACACACTTTCACACTCTTACCCCCCCTTCTCCCTTCTGTGAGTCTGGGCAGCCTGTTTGTATGCAAATTCGCCGTTTGGAAGAACCCGTCAATCCTGCGGAGGTGCCGGCGTGCCGAGGTGAACAGCGCTCCGACGGGGCAACAAAGGCTGGCGAAGGAAAGCTTATTTACCCTTCTTGTTTAAAAAAATATATTGTGTACTCAGGAACAGGCCCAACTGGTTCTCTCCTCCCTTTCTGTGGTTAATCCCCTTTCATTATCATCCATTTCTTTCCATTTGCCTCTGTAGAACAGCTTAGAGTAAGTCATTTCCTGTCGGTCTGTCTGACTGACTGTCTGTCTGTCTTTGGGACTGATCTTTAAAGCTGATATTGAAGAGAAGTCTATGTTGGGATCATTGCAGGTCATTATGGGACAAGCTTCTTTTTCCTCTGTCGGTTCTGTGTCGAAACACACCAGCATGCATCGTTCTTTGGAATGACTCTGCAGTTTTTAGCAAGTAAAGAGCAGCTGTTTACCACTAAATGTCAACCCTTGTTGTAAAGGTTGTAATTGCCAGAACTCACTGTAACAAACCGCCAACAGATCTACAGAATAGATATACAGACATTATATTCAGAAGCTGCATAGATATTGATTAAGATAGTTACAGCAGTTGTCTCATATCTGCTTAAAAAAATGCCAAGATGTCGACATCATCAGATTGTGGAGGAAACAAAAACAGCTTCTCTGCTTTAAAATCCGGACTGAAATGACCAGAATACAGCGTCCTATGATGCCTATTTCAGAGGAAGATTATAAAAGTTTTATAAAAATGACCATTTATAATAGTTATACTCATGCTTCAGTAATGAATTATTAGAATGAATGTGAATCATTTGACTCTAATTAAAAGACAGAGATTTGATTCCATCAATCCTCCAGCACGAAAGAGATTCATTTAGATTTAATTGCTTATATTCAATCATGTTTCCTTAGGGTGCTTGTATAATTTTGGCAAATGAAGTGATAGATAAACAAATAAATAACTAATAAGTAAGACATGAGATTATATTTTCACAGTTTACATGTGAATTCACAGACTAGATGTATGATGGCATTTAATCAGCTAGAAAGAGTTGCAGACAGTTCTCTTCCTCGATATCTCAAACTATCTGCTGCCTCAGGCAGACGTCTGCGCTGCAAGGGGGATGATAGCATAGAAAGGCTCAAACTCACAGCTTCTTGACTCGATGCAGTTCCTGCATTGTTTCAGCACTTGTACGAACACTTGTTGGTGTTTTTGTAGCGTCAATGCTACGAGTGTTTGGTGTAAACACAGAGTGGCTGGCTGTTTTCTCTCCATGGCCTAGATTCTTTGTATTGAGCTAAGCCTTTGTTGACATCCAGGTTAGTAACAAGTTAGTAACAAGTTAAAATTGGCTCAGTGTATGCGTTGTTGTTCCTCCAACTGGAGTGTTGACTAATAAAAGAAGAAAATAACTACGGCTTTATTGAGCCCATGAGCTTTGATTGACCCACAAAAAAGCAGAAGCTGACCAACTCAAGTGAAGGGATCTCTAAACCTTTAACAAGCACTGCATGCTTTGACATGACTCAGCTCTTTTTGCAACGAGAGGCTTTCAAGCCACGTCTTCTCATGATCCTTGTTACATGATCATGAGTGGACATGCAGGGTTGGCAACTGCTTTGAGCTGATTCACAGCACTTGAGGCCAGTTAAGGATAACTCAGTCATGATGTAGGACAAATGCTTCTCTTTAAAATGACCACAGCCACATTTAGACAAAGCCAAGACTTCTTTAGTAATTATTTCAATCTGCAAATCAATAGGATTGGCAAAAAGTGCTGAGATTCCCAGTGCTCAGTAATTTCCAGTTTTAGGACTGAACATTTGAAACAATGGCAAAGAATATTCTAAGGAAAACATTGCAAGAATTCACATATTAACAGTGGCAACAACAATGAGATGGGTATGCAGTGTTTTAAAGGATGCTAAGGACTTGTTAGCTGATCATTAAACGTGATTTTGAGCTACGGGTAGATGGAAGTCACTCACTCCAGTAGGTAGAGAAGTAAGGCCGGAGGTTAGTTATAGACTGATAAAAACTTAGGTGTGTGTGTGTCTGTGACAACAAGGATGAGTAGTGTGTGTTTAAGAAGTGTGATGAGAGAGAAGTACAAAGGTAAGCATTTCTGTTGAAGGAGGTATGCAGGTTATTCAGCGACGGTGGAATGAGGATCTCCCTGCAGTCAACGGGGATTCTGAGGAAGTCAAGTTTATTTGGAAAGTGCATAAAAAAACTACAGAAAGGGGATGAACAATGTATCATTTTTAAATCAATTTTTAAATCAAAATCACAATTTAAGATGTGGCAACTATCAAACTGCATAGAAGAAAGATTAATTCCATGTTACATGGCAGCTGATCCTGGTTTCACACCTGTACTCGGGTTTTAAAAGGTTAGAATGTCGTCAAACTTCTAAGTTGCCTTGAAGAAGTGAAAAACATTAAATATTCTGTAAGTTCAAATCTCAGGTAATGTCTTGATGTAAATAAAACCTACAAAGAACAATGAATCCATTTCAAGCTGTTAAATGACTCAGATACTACAATGATGTTCAGCTGCTTTTACACTAAAAGACCCACTATGTAACTTATACTATTCTCTCAGTGATGCACCATCGACGGCTAACTTTGTATCCATCCTGCATCCTACCTGCACTGTGAGCCTCTCCAGACAGTAAAAAATAGTCTCTTCTCAACTCTTTCCTTAATTTCCTCACTTCTTCCTATAATGTCTTCAAAAGTTTCTTTGCAGAATTTGCTAGTTTACGTTCAAAATGACCGGTGTGTTTACGATGGTTTGCTAACACATGCGAAAATGAAAAAGCAGCCGGTTTTCTTGGGTTATCTATAGTCGGTTTTTCAGCCCCGCCACGGCTTTAGAAAAGCGCATAATAGATGTCACTGTGCCTTCAAACTCAAACTTAGCTCCAGGCTAAAAACGCATTCAGACACAAACAGAGTCTCCATTCCGTTTTCTGAATCCTTTACAGATATATTTTAGTTTTCAGAGAGTTTGTGGACGCGTAACCACACATAAGAGAAAAAAGGAGTAGTGCCATCAAAGAACAGGGGGGCAGTGTTGTGCAGGATGACTGCTACGCTACCAGGAACAAAGAAGAAGAGGAAGCCATGATGTATTAAATGGCCACACAGACCTTATAATATGTCTCTAAAAATGTGTGATTCTGACGTCTTCCACCATCACCATGTTTGTTATTGTTTTCAGATTTCAGAGGTGAACGCTGAACTGCACTGCCCTCTAGTGGCTGTATTAAAAACCAACAATGAAAAATGTAAAGAGCACACAGGAATATGTGGAAAACATTGACACTAACGTAATTATCTTTGTTAAAGGGAGAACATAAATTAGCCTAAAGCAAGAATTTTTTGGAGTCATCGGTTTAGGAAACATTAAAAAAAGTAAAATATAAATTCACTGGGAATGTCAGATCCAACCAGAGTGGTGTCGGCTTTGTCAGGCTGCTGCATTCTGCTTGTGCTTCTGTTATTTTAGCACAAGACTGATTTAATACAAACTAAGCCATAGATTTTTGGGGTATGTGTTATTTTTTCTGAGCAAAGTCTGCAAAGCTGCTTTTTGAATGACATCATGCGAAAGATATTTGGTCACTGCTGGACATGATCTTGTTTCTGTACCCACAGAGCGGCTTAGACTGGGTAATATCAGCGCTTTGCTGCACAGTTGTTGAAAACTCTATTCTTGATGATGAAACATGACAGTATTTTTTTTCTGTGCCTTAATGTCGGTGTGTGTGTGTGTGTTGTTGTGTTGCGGCGCCTTTCCCTGGGAGTCCCATGCCAGTGGCCCATGGAAAGAAGACATTCTTTTCTGCAGTGTTACAGCCTTGTTAAAGCCATTCCCCTCCCCATTAAACCTCATCTTTCTCACAGCCCTCTTTTTCCCCAATCAATCCTTGGTCCTGCAGCCTGTGAATGGCTGCCAGTCTCCCTCCATTCAGAACCAAAAAGTTTGTGTAAATCAGCTTTAAAAAAATAGTAAAACTGCTTTTGATTGAATGTGTTTGCATATTTCATTTTCTGCATCAGTTTGGGATTTTGTGGTCACATGGAAAAGATAAAGTGAACATTTTTCTTTTTCCTCTTTCCCTCATAAATCCCTTTACTGGAACTGGCCTCGAGCATGGCTACCAGTTGCCAAGAAAGCTGCCCCTTTTTCCCAGTCAGCTGCCGCCATTAGCAGAACACTCTGCATGTTTTGACACACTGGGTAGGGAGTGTGTGTGCTGGAGAAAAAGGGTGTTATGGCTCTGGTTTGTGTCTCTCCACATCCGCCACAATGGTTGCCAAAATCCCCATGACCTCATTCTCATTAACAGTGCCTTTACAACAAAGAGCTAAACTGGGGCTCATGGGCAAAGTGGACCGATCTTTAGTCGATGATGGCTACTTCATTTTTTAAAAAAAGTGTTAGCGAGCGAAAGCCCGTGCAAAAGGAGCCGGCGTGTAAACAGGAGTCCTTGAAGGTCTTTTAAATTAATTAAGCTGAGCTGTGGACTCACCAAATTACAAAAA
The DNA here is from genome assembly GCA_036024015.1 of Craterocephalus amniculus. Taxonomy (NCBI): domain Eukaryota; kingdom Metazoa; phylum Chordata; class Actinopteri; order Atheriniformes; family Atherinidae; genus Craterocephalus; species Craterocephalus amniculus. Next base: position 10,470 of record JAVQJG010012064.1, read on the forward strand.
AAGTGGTAGACCTTGGAGAAACGCAGCCATGTGGAATGTTTTTAATGCCTATTTGCCATTTTAATTAAGAAGTTGAAGCTTGAGGCTAACGGCAGGGACGTTGAGTCAAAGGTTTACACCAAACAGCTTGATGGGCAGATAAATTTGTGGAATTTTGTTCTACTTTGGCCGTTTTATTAGACAGAAAAGCTCTCTTACAGCACCTCGAAAATCAGCCTGCTGCCTCTCAGATGGAGGAGGGTTTATGAAATGTCCATTGACAGCTAAAGTAAAGATATTGTCCCTGTTGTTGCAATCTTTCCCTTCCTGTTTGATGCCTAAATTAGGGCTATGTGTGTTTCTATCCCTCAGAGGCATTCGGGATAAGAGAAATCATCCAGCCTGCTGCAGGGCAGAGAGGAGACAAAGTAGCAAAATGAAGGATGATGAAATGGTTCTCTTTCTCAAATCTCCCACCCAATGAAGGGATTATCTCTCAGGAAAATTTCATGGCTAGTCTTTTTTTTTCAATGTTTATCAACTTTTGACATATTTCCTGCTGGTCTTGTCGGATTTTATAGTCGGCCACAAGACCAGTAACCCGCGGTTGAAATCTGTCTGTAAGGCAGCTAAGGTAGACCCTCATCTGAACCCTCTGCATGCACCTAACCTGTGACCCTGCCGAAAGTCTTTAACAGAAGAACACAGTTATTATCAGGCCGCTGGGACAGCGTGCAAATTCAGAGTGGGGAAAATGAGCAAGCACTCTGGGGAACGTCGCAGGGATTATTAATTGGGTGATGCTTACTGTGTGAAATGCTGATTGGCTTCAATTATTGACTGGCTCTTGCACAGCATGGACCTCCCTATGGTGCCTCCTCTAGCTCTGCTGAGGGGACTTCTCATGTGTCTGGCTGGCATGTTTGCATTGAAATAAATGAAAGGGAGGTAAACAACTGCCTCAAAGCCATATTAACCTACCCCAAGTTAGTAGGGGAAGGGCTAGAGGGGTTACCAGGATGGCAATGCCAACCTCTGAAATGTGATTGGACTCCTCAGGTGACTGAGTGTGTGACTGAAAGGTCTTTTCAGTCACATGGGTCACCATTGTGCAATAAATGTTAAAGTGTTTACTTAATAAATCATCCTTTAAAAACGTTTAAGGAATTTGAATTTGAAGAGATTTTGTCCCTCCACAAGTGACGTAAAACGCCTAATGCTATGTAAGGCTATTAACCTAATGTTAGCATGAAGCCATGTAGTAGCGCTAGTCTCGTTACTGTATCTGCTAGCACTAGGTAAGTTGTAAGATGATGTGGGGAAATTGTATCAAATTTAGTTTTCTGTGAGTGTATCAAGGGACTATAGATCGAGATATTTACATTGGAGGTGAAAATGAACTATAAAAAATGCTCACAGTACCTCAGTATCCACATTACCCAGTACTGTCTAAGCTAGCGGTACATGATCCAGTTTAATTTGAACAGGAGGCCAGCAAGGCTGCCATTTGATTTTAAGTAAAGCTATGGCAGCGAAATGTGGAGAAATATATCCAGTAACTAGTGAGATTTTCTTTAGGATGTTGTAAGAAGATTTAAAAATGAGGAGAAAGGGAGATACTTTTTTGTAAAGAGGAAGGACACAGTCCCGACAGCTCCAAAACGTGAAGCTAGCTACACAAGTCAATGGCCACATTTTAAAAGAGTTTTAATTCCCCTTCTTAGTTAAAGAAAAAAAATGTTTCAACATATTGAATAGCACTAATTTAATTGAGCATGTTGGAAACATGCTCAAAAGAAGTGGAAAGAAGCTCAAGCTTATTTAGCCCCATCACTTCTCCACAGGCAGTGGAGATCAGTCTGCCCCTGTCTACACCTCGTGATATTTACAGTCACATTATTTACATTCATATTTACAAATATACAAATAAATCTACATGGAAAATAAGGTATACACATATCAACATACACATCATAGACAAACCATACAAAGAAAAAACAAAACAATTGGCTAATTTAGGTTGGTCACCATTTTAAAGGATCCTACTCTCGTCTTTATTTTTTGAAAATTGATTTCTTGATCAGTATTTTGAATTTTTTCCATTCATCATCCAATCCATTCCAGTTACACTCCACAGACAGAAATGCAAAACGTTCTTTAATTCATGCTTTAAACAGATTAAAAATGACAATATTAACACCTTTCAAATAAAAATGATAATTCTAAATTAACCTTAATTCTGAAGTGGTTGGTTTATTCCTGATCTAAAATGCTACATCCACTCCCTGTCCAATCAGAACCATTACCAACCCCCAGATCTATCTAAACATGCATTGAATAAAGACGACTAGAAGTGTTTTCCATGTGAAGCACCATTTGGTAACCTCAATTTTCCATGTTACCCCCCAAAAATGATACTTTAATTCTGAATTATTTAATTCAGAGTAGTTAGGCTAATTCTGAATTTTTAAAAAAACATTATGTAACCATGGCCATTGTTGTCAGTCTTCCACCACCAGACAGTAAGCCAGAACCGCCAGGGGAGAAACTATTGATCCCCTGACTACCACATCCTGCTCCCCAAAACAACCAGCCTACCTTTTGATGGAGCTTTTTATAAACTTGTTGTCAGTGTAAACAGTTGTTAATACTTTTATTTCTCATGTCTCTGGATTGTGACAACAGGAACACAATCATTTCCTTTAGTAGTATATGCCCCCCCCCTCCCTCTGGCCACCCCATGTATGAAAGTCTAGCTCCGCCACTGGCTGTGGGTGAGAAACATGTAGTTTTGGTGTGGAAGAAAAAGGGGGTGAATAAACGAACAGACGCACAGAAAATTGTTAAACTGAAATGGCAGCGTTGGAAAATAACATTCATATGCATGGCAATAAGTCGTCTCCTCTGTGGACTGGAAACACTCAAACATTTAGCTATTTTCTCTTATCAACACCCCGCCTCCCGCTCGTATATTTCACCCTGCTCCGACCCATTGTGAACGACGTCCTCCGCTTGCTTTTTCAATTTGAGACACAATTCGCCGGGTGAGATAGAGCCCCCAATGTCAGGGCACAAATCATCCCAGTGTGTCAGAGAAATTGAATTTTCCATGAATACGTGATTGGCTGCGATGCGCTCCCCGGCATGCGTGGCGGCTAATCCTCGGCAGCGGCGTTAGCTGGGGCCGAGCCAAGACAGCTGCACGGGCCAAAGTCCAAACACAGACAAGGGGGGGGGAGGGGGGCGACACACACCTATGTGATGACATTCTCATGAAGACCGGACCCCCAGAGAGCCACAATCACACAGTGGCAGCGGGACGCCGGCAGCTGCCCGTCTGTGTGTGACTTCAGAGCACGCTGGGTAAACATGTCGCCACGATTACAACCTGCTGAGTGCACGGATGTGTGGAAATGTGGGTGTGTGTTGTGCTGTGAGTGTTACTATCTGCCTTACCCCTCGTGCTGCTGCTCTCTCTTCACCGTTGCTTTTACAGACCACTTGTAGGCCCCTGTAGCTCGCCACCACAAAACTCCCGTATCATGCCCGTCATCAGCCCTCACGCTAAGAGCCTCTTGAGTTCAGCCCTTTGTGTCTTTACACACAAAAGAACACCATCATTTGCTTTGTTTTCAGTGTTGCTCTCCAGCCGGCCGATGCCATTTTCACACGTATTTCAGGAAACAGTAATGACAGTATATTCAGGTGAGCTAATGCCTGTGGACTTATCTGTCATATCAGACAACAGCTTGCGGATGAGTCACTCTAACACGAGAGCGGGTAATTGTATATAAACACATCTCCACCCTGAAATTTTTCCAGCTTGTAATTCTTTCATGCCGACAGAAACAGGTGTGAAGTTTCTCAGTCCCGAAGGGGTGACCGAGACATGAAGACCTTCCAGGTTTAAGAGATATAAATGTGGGAATTTGACTTGATTTAATAAATCCCAAAAGAAAATCTTGGTGTTTTATACTGAAACATAGTGGCCACTTCAACAGGTACACCTGTTTTTCAGCCAATCACATGGCAGCAACTCAGTGTATTTAGTCATGTAAACATGGTGAAGACCTGTTGATGGAAGTTTAACCTGAGCATAACAATGAAGAAGAAAGTGGATTTAAGTGACTGGCTGTTGGTACCATCTCTCAGGTTTACAGAGGATGGTCTGAAGAAGAGAAAATATCCAGCTGTTGATGTCAGAGGAGACTGTTGGGCAGACTAATTGGAGGTGATAGTAAGGTAACAGGAAGTGTAATAAGCACTTGTTTCAAGCAAGGTCTGCAGAATATAATCTCTAAACACGGAAAACGGCCAGCCTTGAAGCAGATGGGCTCCAGCAGCAGAGACCACACCTGGTGTCCCTCCTGTCAGCTAAGAACAGGAAACTGAGGCTACAATTCACACACACTCCCCAGAACTGGACAATAGAAGATGGAGACATGATGAGTCTCTGTTTCAGCTCCATGTTCACATGCTGGGCTCAACGTTTAATGGAAATATCATCACCAGTTCAGGCTGGTGTTGAAATGGGATGGAACATATTTTCTTGTCCCACTTTGGGCTCCTTTGTACCAGCATGTCATAGTTTAAACAGCACAGCCTACCTGAGTACTGCTGCTGACCATGTCCATCCCTTTCTGAGCACAGTGGAGCATCTTCTGATGCTGCTTCCAGCAGGATGATGCTTCATGTCACAAAGCTCAGGTCAATGAGTCCACTGGATTCCATCGGCCTCCAGCCACCACATCTCAGTCCAATATTCCACCTTTGGGATGTGGAGGAACGGGAGATTCTCATCATAGATGCAGTAACTGTGTGACGCTGTCATGTTAATATGGAGCAGAACCTCTGAGAAAGGTTTCCATCACCTTGTTACATCTATGACACGTAAAATAAAATCTGCTCTGAAATTAAAATTGCATCAAGGCTGGTACTAGGAAGGTGGACCTAATAAAATGGCCGCTGAGTGTAAGTGATGCTCTGTAACACTCCTGTTGATAAACGTTTAGAAACCACTGACAACTTTACGGGAATGTAATGTGATCTTTAAATTTTTAAAGACTGTAATGAATCAGGGTTTACTTCAGCTAAAGCTTACCACTAGGACATCACGTCCAGTCCTCTGATTATCTGGATCCTACTGCTCAGCTGGATGATACTACTTATCTACTGGCCAAATCACAGTCTGATGGGTTCCTTCCTGCACAGAGACTTGGTAAAGACTTTGCAAATCGATGTTCTGATAACGGATATTATTGTGAGGTCAGACTGGATTGCAGCAATTTGGTATTGGATATAACAGGTAACCAGGAGTAGTACAGTCATTCAAGTCCTGATTAGTTTCTACTCAGCATCAATGGGATCTTTTTAGATTAACATCACTTACGTATACAGTCGTAAACAAATGTATTCATACCCTTTTATTAAGGAAAAGGCAAAATTCTTCATAGTAATTCAAATAA
>JAVQJG010012079.1:0-10502 GCA_036024015.1 Craterocephalus amniculus
GCCAGGAATCCAACCCGTAGCCTGCCATGTGCGTCCCGTCCGGACATGTGGGCTCTCCCTTGCCCTGTCTGTGGGTAGAAAAAATCTGATCGATTGCATTCAGGGACCACCCGGCCAAATCCATGTTCGAAGAGTAGTTTAGGTTAAGGATGGAATTCAGAGAGGCTCAGAGAAATGACAGGACAGAGTAGCAGGGGAGTGAAGTGAGGAGCAGAGAGAAAAGCGTCCGCCTCCGTCGAGAGCAGGAAGAGAGAACAAAATGCTTTACATAAACCTTTCCAATTTTTACAGCGGGTTGAAAAAGTATTTAAAAGTACATTGAAAACAAATTTAGGGGAAAAACTGAACACCAAATTTCAAGTTATGTTAAAGGAAGTCCCCCTTTTTTGGTAATCACATCATAGAACAGTCCTGAATTTCACTGCTAAACTGTTGAAAACTCGACATTGCTGACAAATAGCTGTTATACTTTGTTATCCTTACATCACGGGACACATCGCAATGCTCTAAAAGAGAATAAGAAACTTCAAAACGTAAACATCCATGGTTTCATCTGGCTGCATGTCTCTGATATGCTGAAGATACAATTTAATCTAATAATGGACAAAGTCATCAGAATGATCACCAACAGTGAAACAGTCCTTTGGGAAGATGAAGTGAAAGGATGCTTCCTTGACTGTTGATTCTTCAAATACTATGAGGTGCTGGAATAAAAACAAGAGGAAAGTTCTTTTTGTAAGCTGGTGCCCCATGGTGCACCCAAAGCTAATTCAGCATCCACATTGCACATATGAACTCTCTCCAGCAGGAAAGGCTGAATCTGGTCTCATCTCTGCCCTCTTCTGTCTTTCTTCTCCTCACTTCCTCTCATAATGTCCTCCTGTGTTTCTTTGATGAATCAGCATGGTGTGTTTTCAAACTGGTCAGTGTGTCGATATCCAGTTGCTGGCATGTGAATCTGTGCACTAAACAGAGCTCAGCTATAATGTCATGTTCCAGGCTGCAAAAAAGAAGATATGAAAGGCAGCGCATCAACCCAGGCGCTGAAGATTCAAGCCCAAATCCATCTGACTGAGCAACAGAAACAGGACTATAGAGGCAACTCCAGCGGCTGGAGATCAGCTCATCCTACACATTAGTCAGTTGTAAGAAGATGTTGAGCAAAGAAAATAATACTATTTAGCATTTCAACTGGTGCAATGCATCTTTAAACTGCCTCTGACATTTGTAGCATCTGAGGTTGCACACAGTTTTCTGACATCAATGACAAGCCATCATTTTTAAAGTTAGAATGCCATCATAGCATCTGCCAGGTACAGCTAAATATTCATTTATTGCCACCTTGCATGAGTGATGTTCACTATGTTTTATTCAGATTGGTTTAGGAGATCCTGGGGGTAATGCCAGCTAATTTTGTCTGCCGTTAGCTGCTGAGCAGTGAGTTTTAGGGGTTTTTTTTCTCCCTGAAAACAGCTGGAGCTGACAGAACAGTAACACTCAAATGGCTAAGTGAAGCTTCAGGTTGAACAGCTTGAAAAAGAGCCAAAACGTACTGTACAGCTTTCAAAGCCAAAAGAAGTCAGTAAAGGTGCAGTGTGTACAGAATCAAAGGTCAATGACAGAAAAATGCAATATTCCACTAAATACTGTTTCCATTGGTATTTAATCACTTTTTTAAAATCGCTGTTTTGTTTGATTCTCTTGGAATTAGTCATTTATATTCAAAACATGGCAGCTGCCATTTTGATGCCACCATTTTTTCATTAGTATCTATGATGAGCTTTCAAACTACAGTACTGGCTTCATTTAATGGGTGCAAGAAACATTCTGGTGAGTAACAGGTACATAGAAGAAGAAAGTACCCATGTATGTCAATACAGAAGTAATGCAGTTATTGATGCCACTGGATCCACTCACAGATGAAATCATATTTATGTCTATATGATCATTTAAATAAATATATATTTGGACATTGCCTGTGTTTATCCTCCGGCCAGTTCCAAAGCTATAATTATAACCCCTGTCTTTCAACTTTATTTACTGACAACTCTTTGATAGATTGTGAGAAACTGGGCTCATTTGTGTAGTCTTTCATCTTTCATTTGTAGTTGATCTGGTTTACCAACAACAGTATCATCCTCAAATGGGACAGTCTCTCCATTAGTGTTTATCAGCAATAGCTTTGGTCTGACTTTCAAATAATTTCCATACAGCATACTGTACAGACATTGAAATGAAATTTGCATACAAAAGTGTGGGTGCCCCTGTTTAAAATACAATTTTCTGTGAACTGTTAAAAAATAAATAGGGGTTCGAGAAAGCACTGGAAGGGATTAAATAATTTCAGCATTTATTCAAGATTATAGTATTTTTCTTCTGTACAGTTTTAGAATCAGACAAATTGAAGGAAATTGAGTAATATTTTGAACAGAATTGAGCAATGATAACTTCAGAGGTTTCAACATAATTAGCATTCAGTTATTGTGGCTTGTTCACAGTTATAATTAGATAAAGTCAAATGTTTCCAGCTTTAGACCTTTAAAACTTTCGTCAACATTTCCTTTTAACAATCCGCAGCCACAGGCTTCTCCAGCTGTTATGTCTCTAAAACTTTATAAAAATAATGAAAGTTTGAGAAAACATCAAAGTTTGTAATATGATTAAAGGCAGTTAACAGGATCATTTGAGGCTAAGATAAGGGCTGGAAGCCCCTGAAGCTTTTTAGAGCTCATCATAGGAAGCTAACATAGCTATATAGAAAATACACAACGTTTACATGAACTACATTTGAACATAAAAGGGGCAGTTAATGCATGAAGAATCTTACAGAGGAAAACATCTTTTGCTTGAGAAATGGACTCATAAACTGTTTGCTGGATCCATGAGAAGGAGTGAAATACCAACCATGCCAAAACTGTAATATATTTTATATAACTGTCTATTTTACTTTATGCCATTGGAAAAATTATTATCTTTTAAAAACTGGCCAAAATGTGCTGATGAACGAAGACTGTGACAAGCTTTAGACCTTTGTTGTCAATGCAGACAGATCATAGCAGATCAAAGCACTTAGATCCACATCATGGTCACAGAGCGTCTGAAAGAAATGCCTTTTGAAGAATCTCGATTTGTCTAATGAGAAATATACAGGAGCAGAACCCAGCTTTAGATACAGTGTGCATGATGGAGGACAAGGAAATAATTTGATTGAAGAAGAAGAATTTACGGCATCAAAAGATGGGAGAGAGGAAATGAAGCTTGTAGATCATTCATCTGGTCTAGATCAATAAATTCTGTCTGATATGTATTCTATTAGAGATTTATTAAGTGAATATGGAATATAGTTAAAGAATCTGTGTGAATAAAAAGTCTAAAAGTTCACTCTATCAAAACTTATTGCACGTCTTTGATGTATTTTGGGTCTACCGATTCAAAACAACCCTCTTTCTTCTCCCGACTCTCATGGAGGCAATTATCTCAGTCATTCTGCTCATGCGCTGTTCATGGTGTCTCATGCAGAAATGCAGGCTGACAGCTGAAGTCATCCACCTGGAAAACAGGAAAGCATTTGGATGATGCTTGGGAATTATGATGAGGAAATAAAATAAAAAGCCAAAGGTTTTGGGTGGATAAAAAGAAAAAGGAAAGTTAAAATACATACAGAAAGCATATAAAGCTATCTTTGTAGACAGAGGGTAGATAGATCTATATGTGTATTATAAGCATTTTTACCAATTAAAACTAGTTTGGTATTATTTATTTATGAAATGTATCTTTATATATATATATATATATATATATATATATATAACATTTCAATAAAAGACTGAAGATTCTGTGTACGCACAAAGTATCAGACACTAAAACGAAAGCATGCAAGCAGTTACAGATGACCAACATCTCCAACGCAGTGACCCTGTGATGCTCTAGCAGTGACCCTGGCTCTCTCACACACTGACACACTTGCATGCACACAAAACAATGCAACCATGGTCACCCCCAGACAAATGGGCAGAGAGATGTGGCGTGTCAGACCACTGAGCCCGCCACAGCTTTAATGAGGCCTGCAGCCAGTGGGGACTGACTGGAGTGGCTGCACCAGTATGTTTCCATTACGATAGTTCAACAGCAGTAACTGGAGATCCTATAGGAATGACATGACACACGAGGCTGAGTCTGAGCCCTTGAATGAAGAAGCACCAGAGTATTGAAATGAAATAAAGCTGCCGAGAGAAAAAGATGATGAGATGTTATTATCAGCTTCCTTCCTATGTGATGCACACAGTAGGGAAAAGATTCATAATGCTTCCCTGGAATATGAAATTACAAGTTACATTAGAGCTATTTTTAACCTGCAAGAAAGGCAACATTGTTCTCCCACAGGTGCAATGAGCGAGCCTGCAGAACTTTGAAGAGCTGCTTTTCCCTTCTTTAATGCCCTTTAGCTTCTTGTGCATCTTAAATTGTACAGCTTTTGCAAATAAACGGGGAAAGTTTATTCACACATAGACTTACAATAGTTTAGGGGAAAAAGCCCATTTTTACTCGTGAGATCAGTTTCATGCATTATTTAGGTCACACCTCAGAGAATTCAGGATTCTGACCGGCTGCGGATTAAGTTTTGTCATCTAAATGCAAGTTGTTGTAGTTCAAAATGAGTTAAATGCTGGAAGGCAACTGTAAGCCGTAGCAAAAGGCTTACAGGTTATGTGCCAACAAAAACATCAAAAAGAGAAAATGATTCACAAATTGAGAGATAAAATAATGAAATAATTTCAGTCTCAGAGTCGAATAGGCCTGTCTGCATTTGATTGTGCAGAATCAAGACGTGGAAAAAATATCCAGCTACTTAATGTCAAAGTGTGAGAGTGCTGGATCCCAGGTTGAACCAGAAACCCAGTGGACTATCCCTGCTGCCATCTTTGAGGCTGGATCAGCTGATGGTCAGGACATCAGTGACCTTCTCCCTCAAGCCCCCTCTGGACCACAGGGACCCAACCTCCAGTCAGGAGAGGCCTCCAGTGTGGTGAAGGAAGCTGAACTGGGAAACTACCAGCAGCAGACGGCAGAAACGGAGCCTGCCCGAGGCGTAGGCGAACCGAATGGCTGCTTGGGGCCCCAAGTGCACCTGAAATGCCAGATATCTTGATTTAAAGAAAAAAATCAACACAGACATTGAAAAATTTAAAATAAAATGTTACAAAACGCTAATATTTGACTTTATACTAGTTTCAACATGGCTTTGTGCCGACTCTGAAATGAATATAATAATTCTGGTTCATTAATGTACAAAGCCAAGAAACAGATGGCGATGGTTTTAAGCTATTTTGTTGTAGGAGACTGCATATTTTGCTCTAATGAATCTTTAAAGACCATGCGTATTAGGGGTGGGGAGTCGTTCAGATACATTGGAGTGAAAATGTGAACGCTTCTTAATCAATGTTTAATTGTTAAAAAATCAATTATTTATCTGTAAAGTAATATCACAATGTTGAATGTAAAGGGAAAGGGAGAATTTGGAATGCAGAAGTGGAACGTCTGTGGCGTGCACATAACAAACAAATGGCAGAGAGTGAATCCAACAGGTAGGCTACCATAAAATGTGCATGAAAAGTTAGAATGTGCACTATTGCTTTGTTTGCTCCCAAGTTCTGGTACAATTGGAGAAGTCTTGTTGAACAAATAAACTAAATATTCTGCAAATCAAAGAAGTAAACTGTGGTCCAATCTTAGATCCGTTCACATAACATACTGGAGACAAACAACAATACAAATGTCACTGTAGAGTGGCTCTGGTCTGTAAGCCAACAAATGTGGCAAACTGATGGGCATGTTGGCATAAAATGATAAAGCATCACTAACAGCTTTAGACTGGTGGTGGTGCGGTGGTTTGAAAAGGCTTGGGGTCTGCCCAGAAAACTCCTTAACAAGTAGAAAATACACAAGCAGAAATATATTATCTTTTTTTTAAACATAAATATATGTTTAACAGGGACAGTACCAGTTCCTTATCACTCTTTCTACTTCATTTTCTACTTCTTTTCCTGAGCTCATTTTTTGATAAAGGTTTAGTGTTTCTTCAGTTTTTCTAGCCTCGTTGTCTTCATTACTTTTATGTAATTAGTCGCTACTGTGTTCATGAGGGATAATACAATGCTTCTTAATGTGTATCTCGCCTGCATCACTGCTATTTATACAATACGAGTCCCTGAGCAAGTCTGTCTACAAATCATCTTACAAATTAATGTGAGACCAAAGAGATTACAAGATGGCAACATTGCAACAACTGAAAAAGATGAGATGTTCTGAAATATAAACAATAGATGTCTTTATCTTTTACATTCATCACCTTTTTCTGTAAAACTGCTAGAGAGGTGTATATTGCCTTGTGCACAGTGACCGATAAATCAAGTAAATGTACATTTAATTATCAAACAATTGTGTCTGAGTTTCTGGAGTGGTTATGGGGAAGCTATCTGCCTGCAGGTCTGTAGTACAGCTGCAGACTGACAGGAAGGGAGGACCAGAGAGGAAATGCAAATCAAAATCAACAGAAATAATGAGATGAGGAGAAGTTGCAGGCAAAAGTGAAGGCGTGAGCAAGAGAGAGACTGTCAGCTAACATGTCTGAAGTGTTTGTGACAGAGTGCTGGAGGGAGAAAGAAACACACAACAGTGTGTATGTGAGTGTTTTGTGATATCATCTCTACGAGAAACAGTTTTAGGCTATAATTATGTATAAATGTGGGAAGCACAACTACATGCAAATATTTCATTTGTGTATGCACGTTGATCTTTAAATGTATCTCAACCTCACGACTACTTTTTTCTACTTTTTTTTGGAACACTTTAAAAAGAAAATCTCTTTCTGTCACATTTTAGATTAGAACTTATAATTTAAAAAAGTGCAATGTTCACATTTTTAATTCTTTGATGTTTCTTTCTTCAAAAGTAGCCATGTTTCTTTTCCCACTCTACAAATGGAGGATATAGCTGCTGTAAAAGATGAGCGGCAAAATAAGGATCTAAAACAATTCTCATCAAAACCTTTTTTTTTTTAATTTAAAGCAGTTGCTTTAAAGGAATACTCTGGTCTCAGAATGATGTGCCTTCATTTGTTTACTCATTGACACGTTGGAACACTTTCTTGATATTCATCATGTAGCTGGAGATATGGGGACGTTTTCGTTTTGCCTCGCTTCGGCTACAACGATGTTGAATAGAGCCCGGTGAAAAAGTACACAAAAACATGTCAATATTCCTCTATACAACACATCATTCTGAGACCGGAGGATTCCTTTAAGATTGACTCAAACTAAGAAACTAAGTAATCTGAAAAATTCGTTAAAGCACGAGGTTTAGTTTCTTTATACTAAAACAGTCAACCAAATTCCCCCTCAGTTACCTTTCCAATCCTGTATCTTTTTCACTTTTATCGGTGCTGCTATTTTTATGAAAATGTTCTTTTTAAATAAAACATCTACTTAAGCAAAGACTGTGTGTATTTTTGCCATGTCTGATTACATAACAAGCAGATCTCTGTTCTCCTGTGTTTAAACAGAGGTCTGTAAAATGTTTTTTTCTCTTCAGAGTTCACCACTCAGCACTAGATGCTGCTTTGCAATGTAAGCAACACATATGGCCAGTGAAATTTTAAAAACTTGCAGATATTGTCAGCTATTGTCTGTCCTTTCATGGTCTAGACCTGTTGTTCCCAACATAGTATTTATGTTGAAAATCTTACTAATAAAATGAAAGCATGAAAGCATGGCTTCTGCATGGGGTGGGCCAGCAGTTCACAGCTTTAGTATCTTGATACCTTCGGAACGCTTATAGCCCTGTCTCATAAAAAGAAATAGACTGCTCAGAGTAATATTGAACTAGCAGAAATTCCAAGTGTAAAGATTATTGGGTGCTAATGTGAAGAAAACTGAAGTCTTGCCTGTTGACCCCCCTCCATTCTGTGTTCCATTGCTGTTCTGTGTGAACATGAATTGACAGAGAATTGTGGAAATCCACCATGAACATCACTAACAGGCTGCAGGGTACAGCCTGCTCACTGTCATTTTCCCTTATTCCCCAGAGGAGAAACCTCTATTTCTCTTTGCTGAAGCAAACCTGAGTCCATCTGCAGGGTACTCCAGGACTCAGACAGACGTCAACCAAGAAAACGAATAAATCTGAACACAAGAATGGGTCGAGTACCAGAGGATGCAAAGAAGGAAATGTTTTAGCTCAAGATCTGACCAATGTCAGCTTTTATGTCATTATTCATTATCGTTATTTTACAGAAAAATATATGAGATCACTTTGATAGCGTGACATACTGTAAGTTGTTGGATCCATGTGATTATCTTCATGCTGAATATACACATACACACTGCAAATTTAACATCCCAAAATGCCACATATCATTCAGGATTTTATTCCTGTGTATTTTTTAACATGTTCTCATTGTGGTTAAATTATTCTTGCTGCTCTGTTTGTCTTATACCATACTGTATTTAGAGCTGCTGCGATGACCCAGATTCCATACAGAGATCATTAAAGTTTCATGTGAATCCAGTGTAGAGGGAATAAAATAACACTTTTGAATTTAACAGTGAGTCATTAGACATAGAATAAAGCATACGAAAACATTCATCTTGTTCAATTGTATAAAACAAAGACGATAAACAGACACAAATAGTAAATCATTGTCTTCTTCCGTGTGCAAGGGCAGAAAGGTGTACTGCAGTGGGATGGTAGAAATGAGCATTTACACTGAAACAGTCAACCTAATGGTTCCTCATTGCTAAAAACAACTTCCTGTTGGCAGCCAATGAGATGAATGTAGAGTAGAAAATATAGTAAACAGCTTGGGAGTGACAGGCACGAATTGAATACCTTTGTATGCACTCTGCAACCAAAATAAGCTCATACAGTGCACGAGTGTCAAAATTAATACTTCTACACGAGGTCAAACATTTCATTAAGCCATAGCATGCTAACAGGCAGGTTAATTGCAGAGCTCACATGCATGATAGCAAAAAAGGCATGCTGTCTATCCAAGCTTACTAATGCACATTAATAATTTAGCTGCAGTTTTGTTCAGTTTTGTCCAGTAAGGTACATCTGGCTGCTGCAGACAGTGGACAGATCCAATGTCCTTCTCACAATGGCCTGAGGTTTATGTGTCTAAAGCAAAAATCAAGTTCTTGCAGGCGTGAAAATCACTGCAATCTGCAAAATCCAGAATTCATTAATCCAGATTTAACTCTGAAAAATATGAGTTGGGCGTTTTTTAGTGGTTGTTATTTTTCTACATTGGGGATTTTGTATCATAATGTCTAATATTCTTAGATTTTTGAGTGATGGATGTTTGGATTTTTTAATTTGTTCTTTTTTTTCTCACCATTTTCAATTGTTATCTTTTTTTTATCACTTTTTGATCAACTTTATCTCAACGGAATATTATCAGATGGATAATTGTCTTCATATAAATTTTCTTTGTAAGACTTGGCCAAAGGCAATATATGAAAACTAGCCTTTTAGCCTATTCAGATGTGTCCCTTTTTAAAATGTTCTGTCTCTGTCAAATAAAAGTAAATAAAAAGGAACGGAATCTAATTCAACCCAAAATTGTGTAAATTAAAACACCTTTTAATTAATTTATGTGGTTATCAGAGATGAGGCAAATTCTGTAATGGGGTTGATGGAAGCCACAGGTGTTACCCTGCAGGTTTTTGTTGTTTCCTTGCTCCAACACATGTAAGTGCTAATAAAGGGTTACTGTGTGGAGAAGTTGGCAAGATGCTGTAGGATACTGTTTAAATCTATTTGATTAAAACTGGTTTAAACAAAATCCTGCAAGATAGCAGCCCTCAAGGATAGATGTTTGACACCCCTGAAATCCACTGCAGAGGCTGTTATAAGGTGCTGCAGTGGAGTCTAAAAAAGTTAAAGCACATGAGACACATGAGAAAATATGTCTAATTATGTATTCAGGAAACATTCAAGACTTCTAGCCAGCACATAGATCAATATTTTTAACCTGCAACTAATGTTGTTTCTTTGGTTGGTATTTAAGTCAGGCACTCTATAGAGCACATGATTTATTCAGTTATTCTGTCTCCACTTAGTTTTAATTGATTCACCAACATTCCCTCATTTTTTTCATCTGCAATATTCAATCTTTTCACTTGGATTTAATTTCCAAAAAAAGACCTAAAAACCAAAGAAACGTTTATAAAAAAATAGGATTCCTAGCTTGTTACAATGCTGATGCTTTTTAACTGACCCAAAGCATAACATCTACTTGCTATTTAAAGCTTAATTAATCACATTTCATTAATGCATTAAGCCTCGTTTCCACTGAGGAGTACGGGTCGGGTCGGTACGGATTGGTCCGGCCCATTCAGAGAAGCGTTTCCACTGAAAGTCGAGCCACCGCCGGCATGCGGAGCTTCCAGCGCGCGACACCAACACATGTGAAGCTAAAACAACATGAGCTATGTCTCTAT
>JAVQJG010012082.1:0-10000 GCA_036024015.1 Craterocephalus amniculus
CGGATGAGTTGGCTGATGTGGCCGTGGAGAGGGAAGTCTGGGCTTCCCTGCTTAGGCTGCTGCCCCCGCGACCCGACCCCGGATAAGCGGAAGAGGACGGTACGGTACGGTACGGTTCTTACTGTATTCATAAAAAAATCCAAATTAAATTCCCAGCACTGTTTTCTTACCTCACTCTTTAAAGAAGCATTACGTTACTTCCTGTCCTTCAAACTCTGTGCTCCTGACTCGTTTGACGGCATAGTGTCATGCAGTGTCCTGCAGTGTCCCGGTGTCAAGAAACCATATATGCAACTTTTTCTTCCAGGACGTGATGTTGCAGTCTCACTTCATGCACTGGCATGACATGCCAAGCTGACATAACCACACTGGCCATTTTGAACTTGCAGCATGGTGGATTCATCAAAGAGACGCGATAAGACATTATGAAGAGAAGAAAAGAAATCACCATCATTCTTAAATCCAGTCTTTGCTAACTTCTAAGAACAAGTTACGTGAACCTAAGGTGAACGGGAGTACATCAAGATTAACTATAGTAAGTTTTCAGTCAATATAACCACTACTGGTGCTATTATCTCCACCCATTATTGTAATCACAGTGCCGGCTCATTAAAAGGCCTAATGACTGGAGGACCATGGGAAGTGAGACTAAGGAACAATCAATTGTGGGATGCACGGAGAAGCTGCAGGATAAATGTGTGTGTGGCTGTAGATGCAGGAGAGGTGGTGGTGTGTTTGCCATGAAGTATGAGGTAAGTTCCTCTGTGTTGCTCCCTCTCTTTGTCCCTCACCCTCACGGGAGGCCCTGTTGGTTTAGCTGCTAAGCTTTGCCTGGAAACACAAATGATGGTCAGATAGAGAGGTTAAAACAGAGAGTAGAGGAAACAGAAACAGGAAGAAGAGGATTTTTTTTCATTAAATGATTATTCTTTCATTTGTACGCCAATAAGACAGATTTATACTTATTTAGATATATAAATATCTTCAAAGATCCCTGGATTTGTAAACGTGTTACGTAAGAATTACACAAAATTAAACTTCTGTTTGTCACTCTTGTGTTTTTTATTTCCATGACTCAGCATGTCTGCATGCCTTAAAGGTTTTGTTTACCATCTAAATCAGATTTGTGAAGATGCTATTAACTCACTGATTCTTTAACGAGACACTATTAAGACACAGAGAGACTCAGGATTAACAAGTTTAGCTTTTAAGGAGCACTGAGAAGTGCTTGTTGTGCATTTCTCTGTTTGGCAGACTTAGGTGGTCAAAAACGAAAAGAATTAGGGAAAAAAGCTGAATTAATCAACCAGTTTTAGGCCCAATAAGAAAGGAGGACTATGGTGGAGACAAAGGTAGTTGTCAACGGGTGAGGAAGTTGGTCACTCTTTTGGGGAAATGTTTTAGTTTGTAGACATTTAATTCCAAAACTATATATTTTGAACATGAAACACAACAGCATTATACTGGTTCCTAGCTTCCATGCCTGTCAAGAACATATTTCTATTATTATAAAGATAGATTAATGAAAATTACAATAAATCAAATGTTTAAAAAAAACAATTAACTAAACACAGAGCTCATGCTAGCTGTTAAAAGGGTTAAGATTACTCAGTATTCTCACATAGTGAGCCGAGCTCTGATGCTTCCCCATTTTCATTATAATACTCAGTGCATGTAATTAAATTCAATTAAATCTGCATTGGATTTGGGAGCATATTAAGGTGTCTGTGCCTCTAATCACATATAATTACACCACAGAGTGGTTATAAGAGTATTTAAGTGAAAGAATCTCTTCATTATCAAAATCTTCATCATTTCTTGTACAGTAAGATTTCTTTTTACTGTTTATACTCTGCATCACATATCATTTCACTACTTCATGCTGTAATCTGTAAAAGTGCAGTTATTTGTAGATTTAAAGACCATTGGTTAGATTAACAGTCAAAACCGTCATTATGAGTTCATTATAAAGACAGATGGGAAATGTATAACAAATTAAAAAAACTGAACCCTTCACTTACAGAGACAAGATGTGATTCCTCTGCTGTACCCTGAACTCTCTTGTTCCCCTATAAAGAAGAGTTACTGCAAATCCATACAAAGGTGCTACAAGCGATAATTTATCTCCTATGAACAAACATTTCTATGCTGATGTGAGGAATAAACCCTCTTTTCCATAAGATATGAAAAGAGTGTTGAAGGGGCTTTGCAACCAGAGGACAACCACTAAAAATCACATCTGCAAGCAACACCCCGGCATTTAGACCAAAAAAGAAAGGATATGTGTGGATAGAAAATCATTATTTCCATAGTTTATAAGTCATTTTGATCGAAGAGGGAATCGTGGCTCCATCATGAGTGACTAGACCTATGAAGAGGTAGCAAGAAAAATGGAAAATGTAGTTTTATTAGCTAGACGTGATGGACAGTGGCAAACTGTGGAGCCGAAAATGAGGTTTGTCAAAGGGTGACATGTTAGGTGAGAATGGAGATGAATCAGATCTCAGCCCAGTTTAAAAACTGCAGGAGGCGTTTGGCCAGCATCAAACTTTGTTCTCCACCATCATCATTAAAGCTAGATATGTGGGTACATCCTTCTAATTACAAGTTTCCTGACCTATGGAGTTATTACCATGTAGAGGCCAGCCATTTTACTAAGAAACCTATTTTATGTTATTTAATTTTGAGTTTACAATCCTCATTTGAACAATAACAATCCTCTAATGATTGTAGAAAAAATGTAGTTTGCACCTCTAATCTGTGTCACCATGAACACTCGTAGTTTAACTTCCTCCGACGCTGCATCCTCATCTCTTCCCTCACAGAGATGAGGTGAGTCAACATCCACAGTGAGGCAGCACAGAGTCTAAAGTTTAACTTGTGGCAACTCAACATATTTTTTTCCACCCAGCCATAAATGCGTAATCATAAACCTTTAAATGACAAGAAGAATCTGTCTGCATAACTTGCTGTGGAAGTGTGTGTGTGTGCATGAATTGCACATTTTAACTGTCAGAATGATCACAGTGATCACAAACATCACATCACTGTGGTACACTGTAAAATATTCTTTTTTTTTTTTGCAAGAGATAACATGCAGCAACAAAAGGAGGGAGATGGGAATGTGTAAGCGTGAGCCGGAGCAATACAAGAAAAGAAAAGAAACAAGACAAGAGAAGAGAAACAGAATAAAGAGAGAACAGCAGACACCAGAGAGGGAGCGAGACGTTGCCAGAGAGTGTGAACATGCCTGTGAACCATGAGAGAGGGATGAGGGGGGGAGACAGAGAGAGGAGGGGATTGTTGCAAACAGGGATTTGCAGCAGAGGGGAGAGAAAGAAAGGGGGCAGTGGCACTCAGTGACAGAGAGCTATCTACATTCACATGCGCACCCGCATACACACACTCACGCGCGCACACACACTCTGTGTTTCCTCTGTGTCTCTTTCCAAACGTGTCAGTCAACCAGTCAGTCGATTATTTTTGTGTGCGTGTGTGTGTCTGGTGGGGATGTTGAAAGGAACTCATTACCATCCTTCATCTCTATGACCGACGGTAGGATCATTTCATTCACTTTGACTGCTTGTCTCTCATTTTCATCTCTGCCTCATTTCATTCTACTTTTTTTTTCTCCTCTCATGAGTGTGTTTTTGCCGTGACTCTGGTCCAGAGCCAGGCTGAGGCCTTCATGGAGCCCTGTCACTGTTTGCTTTCTTTTACAATCCAGTTTGAGCCACAGGGGGGGGAAACTAATGAGCTGTGCAGCAGAGGCACCGGCTGAAGGTGGATTTTTAATTAGGAGCTGATTTTGATAATAATAACAATTAAATCTGAAGGTCTGTAATTAGTGTTGGTGGAAAAGGCTTTGCTCGTCCATAGCTTTCATATAAGTTGTTACCAGCATAGAGTAGGTTGGAAACATTGAACTTTCAGTGTCGTGAACAGACACTTGGTTGTGTTAGTTTGAGCAGCTTGGTTTGAATTTTTTGACCTATTCAATTAAAGATAACCTGCTGTATTTTAAATTTAGCTGCAAGTCCTCTCCACTTTATTACCAAGATCCAAGTCTAGATATGTAACTTCTAAGTTAAGAACAGTTTTCACTAAAACTAGATTTTTATTTTCTTGCCGTATAAATATTTTAATTCATCTTCAGAAAGTCTCTGGCTCTGGATTAAAGTCTGAACCGCTTGGTAATTGGATTTGGTCTCTGGACACTTGTAGATCTTTCCGTCAAAAATGGTTAATGCTTCTCAGTTCTTGTCCTTTAGCTGGTTATGAGTTCAGTGAAATGATTTACTTCATATAGTTCATGTTGAATGTACTGATGTATGATTTTGTAAATGAGATATTTAATCTGTAATAAGGATGTATACAATTTAACACACGAGAGGTCAAAGTGGCTGTTCTTTAAAGTATTTTTCATTCACAGGTTGAAAAATTACAGTTTAAATGACTCAGTACAAATATTTTAAATATGAACCAAAGGGCTTGTTGATAAGTGTTTCACTTATTCCTATATTTCAGTACGCATGTACGTGTATGGGAGTGTGCATACGTGTAAAGTCCTATACATTCGTGCATTAAGAAGGAGGTAGAAGGAGTGTGCTACAGATTAGCGTCTCCAGATACAATTTGTCAATAATGCATACCAAAGAGGTTTAATATACTAACCCAAACAAAAAAAAGCCCAATTCATTTGCACTTTTTAATTATTCAAGGCTTATAAGCTATGAATTAAGGTTTTATATAAGTTTAATTAGTAATAAATGCTTTGCTCATTACTTATAAGATTTTTGGGGGGTTTTATAATCTGTAAAAACTTGATGTCAACATATTGGTTATAAATTACTTTTTGTGGTCCTGCAGTGGATTTAAGGTGCTTCACTTCTCATAATAGGCAGTGTAGCTATATGAGGAAAAAGTTGTATCAAGTCTTTACCAGCTTCAAAATGAAAAGTGCAAAGTCACATAAAAAGGGCTGGAAGAGATGTAAGATTAGGTAAAATCAATCGGACTAAAAAGAACATTCACTCATTCATTTTTTGTACCGCGTAATCCAGCTGGAGCCTTTCCCAGCAATTAGCGGGCAAGAGACGGGTACACCCTGGACAGGTTACCGGTCTTTCCCACCGCCTCAAAAAGAAACATTTTAGAAAAATTTAATTAATAAAAATAGAGGTTGAGTTTGTTAAATCTTCACAACCCACTCATCTCCATTCCAGCCTAGCAGCTTAAGGCTACGTTAGCAGGGTCTCTAAATCTCACGAGGCTAAGGCTAACTTGTATTGGATAATGGACCTAAAATGGGAGACACTTTGCTGTTATTGGACAGCATTCTCTTCCTGACCATGGGACAGAGTATGCTGGGGGACTGGTTGCACCAAGTTATGTAAAAGAAATGTGTGTGATAAAGTTCTACTGCTACAGTTCACCAGATGAGCATCAGTTTTGTTTACAGCTACGCTTCACAGGAGTCATATTTATGAAGTAATACAAATAAGACTTTGTGGATTGATTTGATCATTTCCATCTCTTGGCCCAGTATCCAAACAGCCTTTTTTCTGTCTTTGTTTCTTCAGGACAAAAGAAACAGACACAGGGAAAAGTGGACGTTTGGTTTTTCAAGGAGGAAACTGACAAACCGTTGGACTTCCTGATCTCACCACTGCCGCTGTCTATGAGCTGCGCTGAGGCAGAAGCGTGGGCTTTCCAACAATCCTGACATACGGAAAAACCCTGTTGAAGCTCCCACCGGCCGCCGCAGCTCGCACGATGTCCTCTCCTTCCCTCCCCATGCCCTCCCTCCCCCCCAGCCCTCTGGCCATGGAGTACCTGAATGACTTTGATCTCCTCAAGTTCGAGGTTAAATCTGACACTCCTCCGCTCCCCCCTCCATGCGCATTTCCCAAAACTGGCATCTCCCATGACCCCTCCAGCTCTCCGTACAACAGCCACCCTCCGCAGGATTCCAGTTTGAGCTCCAGCCCTTACAATTCGTTGCCGCCTTCGCCTACGCTCAGCGATGCCCACCCGCCGCCCTCTGGCTCTTCCTCCCTCTCATCCTCCTCCTCCTCCATCTCCTTCCCCCTCTCCATATCCAACAGCTTCACGTCTGGCATCAGCTCCGGCTCTCAGGGGAACGTGGAGGGCAGCCCGGCCCACGGAGGCCCTCAGGGTCCCACCCCTGCCTCGCTGGAGGACTTGATCTGGCTGGCGGCGCTGCAGCAACAGTTCGGCGGCGAGGTGACGGGGCCCGCCACACTGCTGGGGGCCTTAGGAGGAGTGCCAGAGAGAGGGGACAGAGAGAGGGGGCCGGTGAATGGCTTCCTGGGCTGCGAGGACGCTGTGGAGGCTTTGCTAAACTCGGCTGCTGCAGCTGTCAGCTCACAGGTGACAACCGTCGCTGCGTGAAGGCTAGTTTCTCTTTTGCTTCATACTTAGACATCGAAGACTTAACATTGTCTTCCCCCCCGCCCCGTCTTCAGTTCCCAGGTCTTTCTCAAAGTTCGAGCAGCAACCTGGGAGACTCCAGCAGCGACAGCGGAGGAGACGTTTCCTGCGCCAAGGCAGCAGATATGTGCCATCGCCCGCTCGTCTTCCTGTCCTCGGCCCCACCCTCACTCCCCAACGCCGCCCCCGCCTCGGGCCCCTACCCGCAGCCCCTCAGCCCTCAGGGCCGCCTTCATCACCACCAGCATCACCATCACCAGCATCATCCGCACCACCCCATGCATGGCAACCATCACCATCATCACCACCAAGTCAGTCAGGTACAAAGGAATCCAGATTAGAGGAGATAAGCTCGTGATGATGATGATGATGATGATAATGATGATGATCAACAAGTTGCTTTAATCAGGAAACAATGAGGAATATGTGGAGGTGAAGACGGCTGGGCGGAAGGAGAGAGGGATCATGCAATGAAGGATTAGGATTAGGACAGTAGAGCATGGTTATTTATGTGCGCATCTATCCAAAGTAGCGTTTAAGCCTTGCTTTCGACAAAGCAACAAGTTTAGATTTTTCCTTTCAGAGTACAAAGTCTTCGAATTCACCTCTGAAATTCATCAGTGTATACTGATATTTGACAGTTTCATTGCAAATCACACGAGATTTTAACCACATTTTCTCAATTATTCCCATTTGTCCAGAGATATGCTACATTGGTTTAGCTGCTCTGCTACATTAGCATTAAGTAGCTGTTGTAAAGCAGCTTCCTTATTGATACCCACAGAAATATAAAGAGCGGTTGATAATCACATCCGTTTTATTTCTGCTTGCAGCTACATTAAGTTAAATTAGTCACAATTCCGTCTTGGATGTTTCCCATTGGATGTAATTCAAAAAAAGGTAAATAAAGTTTGTAATCTGTGTGCTGGGTGATCAAGATGTCTGGATGGATCTTTATGTAGAGCACAGTGCGAGCTTATGATAATATCTGCTATTATTGCCGTGTGTAATCCTGATAACTGTCACCCGCACTTAGTCAGATTACATGACAGATTATGGACATGTGGTGCTGAAATGTGCCCCCTGACAGACAGACATGCTCACACACACCCACGCTCAGTTTGACACATCACAATTCTATATACAGATATATAAAACCAGAAAGCTGGAAAGATTCACTTCACACTCCTGTAACCACACACAAACACACAAACACACACACAAAAACACCTCCAGTCATTTCCTGCATGTGTCTCATTGCCAATTACCGGTGAGAAACAGCATATTCTCTCTGTGTTTTCTCCATCTGCTGAGCAGTGTGGGGTGAATGAGCGCTTCTCTGACGAGCAGCTGGTGAGCCTGTCGGTGCGCGAGCTGAATCGACACCTGCGTGGAGTGAGCAAGGATGAGGTGGTGCGTCTGAAGCAGAAGCGCCGCACACTAAAGAACCGTGGCTATGCCCAGTCCTGCCGGTACAAGCGTCTGCAGCACCGCCACGCTCTGGAGTCAGAAAAACATGTCCTCACACAGCAGGTAAACACACACATGTCCTCTCATCTTATCTGCCCTCATTCTACACCATAGACTACTTAGTTTTAATCTAACATCATAAGATATTTGGAAATTGTAATCTCAAGGAGGTGAGGACAGTACAGGTACTAATTGGAGTATTAGAAAATGCTGGAAAAGTTGTTTTATTCAAGCAACTCGACATAAAAAGTGGAACCAATACATTTTATGTACTACGTACAGATGCAAGATTTTACTTTCAGAGGCCTGACGTTTCTGTATTTAGCAGTTTTTATTGATTTCAACAAATAATTTTGAAATGATTTTTTATTTTGAGGTTTTTTGAAGCTGCAAATCCTAATAAGTGAAACAAATAAACAAATAAAAGCTGAAATCTACTGATTTGCACACTATTTGTCTATATATGTACAGTTAATCTTTACAGAAATGCAGCTCTTTTTCAGCACATTCTCATTTTCAGAGTAGTACCCAAGCGTAAAGTATGTGACAGCACTGTTGACACACTGAGCTTACATCCCTGCAAAAATGTCATACTGAGCCACCATGTGTGAACAAAGAAACTAGAGTCATATCCTTTTTTCCCTTCCCTTCAGCTGGAACAGTTACAGTGTGAGCTGACCCGAGTGCTGAGGGAAAGAGATGCCTACAAGGCTCGCTACGAGAAGCTCCTCAGCACAAACCACAGCTCTGGCAACGACGCCCCTCCACCACGCACCAGCAACCCACCTTCCCCGCCGCCTGATTACTTCCTCTGAGTTTAATCCAAAAAGTGTGAAATGGGAGGAAAAAACAGCCAACGGGGAGCAATAATTGACAAGTAATCAAGACTCGGAGGAAAACGAGGATGTGTATGTGTGTGTGTGTGTGCACTCGTGCTTGTGTTTGTCGTGGGAGAGAAAGTGAAAGAGAGGTTTTGCCAGGTAGTTTATTTTGGGGCTGCACAACTGTGAAAAACACCCTTTGAGTGATTGAAGGGGAGCTGACTTCACTCATGGGGTCGGACTCAGCCCTTGGCTGCTTTAAAGATTCAGATTTACTTGACTGTGAATGCAAAAATACTTAAAAAATGCTGAGAGCTTTAATGCTAGTGATATCAATGCAACAGTTGACAAGCACGACTGTAAAAAAAAACCTCAGACATTCTTTATCTTGCAATAAAACTATCACAGCACTGCTGATCATGTTATCTATGCAATATTATGCTATATCTGGACTGTGCTCTCCAAATGAGTGGTTAAAGCTCACTGTAGTTTTTTTAATTCCTTTTTTTTTTCACAATAAGCTGCTAAAGCTGCAGAGGTCTGAGTAGTGCAGTGGTGATATGTGGAGTGGTATGGGCTTGGATGAAGTGTCCATGGCATGCAGTTGAATATTTGCCAGCTAATATTTCACAGTTGCCTACCAAAGTGTTTAAGCTCACCAAAACGTGTTATTCTTTGTAAAAAAAAAACAAAAAAAGAATAATTATAGATTAAAGAATGTACAAGGGTACCTTTCATGGGGGATCTTCCAGTGATTGTGCTAAATGGTTAGTGAAGATATTGCTCTTGTGTTTTAGCAAAGAAAACAACTTTTTGCTAGTTGTAAGTGGTGACTTTCAGCCAATAATAGTGACAGAATAGATTTGCTATTTGCTCTCAAACGTGGGTTTTGACATTTGACTCAGAGACGTGCGGCGGCTAGTGTGCTTAACTTAAGCGACCGCAATTGGGGAAAGATGCTAAAGAGCTCATCCCAGCAGCAAAAATAAAAACAAAGATAGCGAATAGGAAAAAAGTGTGGCATGATTTGTGTGGTTGTGTCCAGCTCTCCAGAGTAAAGAAGCTTTTTCCGGGCAGATTGAACACCTCTGTTTTTTTATGGACGATCACCATATCTGATGTAAAATGCAGCACCACAGAGCTGGTCACTGTGGACTTGGGTACTGTGGGCTATCAATGATAAATTACTGCTGCAGGGATTAAAAAGAAATGCAAAAAAATCTTCATGGAGACACTTTCTTAACTGTACCATGAAC
>JAVQJG010012100.1:0-13200 GCA_036024015.1 Craterocephalus amniculus
CTTCAAAGGGTATGACGTCATACAACAGGTGCACCGGGGGGTTATAAAATGCTGATTAGGGGGAGGGGGGTCATAAAAGTTAATTAGGGGGGTCATAAACCTGTCAAGATGAGTTTGACGAAAGGTGGTCCCTATTATATTTTTATCCTGGGTTAACCCTAAAGTTACGTCAATAAGAGAAAATCCGTCTTCATAGTAGGCTACAGGCCCCTGGTTATTCTTCCCACTGTTGATCCGCCGGCACGATTTTCTGTTTCACGTTGCCTAAATTCACTGCAGAATTCATCTAAATTAAGATATGTTCGTGTAGCCTCAATGAGGATTATGAGGATATTTCTAAATGTAAAACATTCTCAATTCATTCAATTTATTTACAGGGGCGGGGGGGCGGATCCGATAAGAGAGGTTCCGTATTCAAACGCGGAGGTACCGGATCGGGATCCAGCTTGATCCGGCACAAATTAAGCCCTGGTTGTCAGAAATGTGCATTCTGAAGAACTTGAACGAAGAGACTCTCTTTTTTTCATTGCCCATTTTCTGCATAAGTGGGATATGCAACATAAAAGGTGCTTTAAGTTGCAAAACATTCACCATCCTCTGTCCATCATTGTGTCCAGTGGTCAAAATGAAAAGAGAAGCTATTCATTTAACCAAGACACTTCCAGTCTTTTCTGTTGGACCATTGTGATCCTTGATTGCCTGGTAGTTACTTTAAAGTATTTAAAAGTTACTCTCTACATCTGTTTTAACATGTGAGTATAACTCAGCTCAGAGGTGGTAGACCCTCTCATTTTGTGTCACTTTGTCTTCCTAGATTTCAGCATCAGCCACCAAGCAGACAAATTTTTGTACTTTGGTGTTGGACCGCAGTGATAGTTTCGGTGCAACCATTTGCTTATTTGATGATTACAAATTGTCAGTTGGGTTTTCTGGATTGTTGAAAGATTCCTGTTTGGTCATCATACTAATGTCATATCTATGTTAAAAGGAACATGTGAAAGAAGACATTGTCTTCATGTTACCCTTCACCCATGTAATTTGATGTAAGGCAACAAAATGGTAATACAGTGTATATGGAAGAATAAATCAAAATTCAATTAATAAAGAAAGAAAATGAAATATATAAACAAGGCTTGGAGCTTTTTATTCAAATTTCCAGAAGATTCATTGTATTTCACACACTGCAGTAATTCTAGCCAAACAACAATGATACCACTGGACATTGAAAGAAGTGATATGTATAGACTTGCCAACCACAATAGCTTGTGTTTTATCTTGGCCACCCCATTAAAAAAATCCTTGAATGTCCCGCTTTGATTTCCTTATAAATATTGGCACTTGAACACCAGACACTACCTACTTTTTAAAAATAACATATAAAGACAGGTTTATATTTTTTCAGTTGCCACGTACCTGCAGGTGGTGGAGGAGCTGGATTAGGAGGTCAGTCTGTAAGCACCTGTTTGGAGTGGAAACTAGAGAGTTACTACAAGTAAGGTCCAGGACTGAAATGGGGAAACCGGGCATGAAGAAACTAACTGTGAAGAAGAAAAAGCAATATAGAGGTGAACTCAAGCATAGTGATGTGCAGTTCTAGGTGCTGGATTTGAATTTTTTGTACATTTATTCAGCTTATTACCAAGACAAGCAAGAGGATTAAATTTTTAGGAAATTGTAAAAATATTAGAAATGGTAAAACACATATTGTAGTCCCCGCTTCAAGCTACAGGTTGACTTTAAAGTAACACTATAGAACGTCCTGACCACTATCACCTGTCTGCTTGCTCAGAATGAGGGATTGAAACAAAGACACGTTTCAATGCCATCTGCTCACTAGCTATCTACAAAGAACTGTTGCCTGTCCTACGAATCGTGATTAACATACCCTGGAATCAGGGTTGACTTACCCACACCTGCAGGGTCTGGATAAGCTGTCCTATGAAGCTAGTTATCAACTCAGTAATTCAACCCAGGCTTTCCCTACTTGATCAGTGTGTGCTCACAAAAAAGAAGCAGAGTCTGCAGTGTCCGACCAATCAACAAGGTGATATCCTTCAGGCTGCGCAGCAGGACACTTTCAGTGCAGACAATCAACCTTCACGAATATTAAGAATTTAAACACACTATGAGACCATAAACAACACTGTTGTTGCAGCAAGAGCTGCCAGAAAATTTCAACAATGGTATGTCCAGAGAAAACAAATGGAGAGCTTTTAAACTGGAATCACAGACATTAATTTGACCCTCACAGAGATAAGAGACAAGGTTATGTGAAATGTATATTACTCTCAAAGTTTTTCGCCAAATATGCTGTTATAATCACATGAAACACTTCTCCTATGAAGACGACATCACATCACTTGATCCAAGCAGCATATGTTGATTGAAAATGCAGTAAAATTTAAAATTCTGGTAAAGGAAACAGATCTAATTAAAAAAAAAATGAACACAAAAACACAACAGGAGAGTTATTTTGCCAAATAGCCGGTAGTTATTTTGATAATGCTAGAACTCCATAAATCCACCTACTATTTGGGAGAAGTTAGTAACTATAATTAACTGCATTTTGAATGTGTCCAGCGCTGTTTAAATGTGATTTAGGAGCTTTAGTTTATAACTGATATCATTTATCCCTCATTGTGTAAATAAAGTTTGCAAGTTGACCCCATGTAGAAATTCTATTTACTACTGAAATACCGATTGCCTTTTTGAAAACTTTAAATCCTGCAAGGAAACATGCGCTACTTATTATTAATATATACTACTTACAAAATAAATCATATACTGTAACCAGACTTTTTATTAACCATTTATAATTATAATGCAATTATTTAATAATTCATCATATAATTATTTATTATTATTTATTCAACTATGGCAGAAAAAATCAAAACAAAGATTTGTTTGTGAAAGCTGTGAAAGAGAAATCTTAGTGTGGTTGTTTAATCTGGGACATGCTCTAGCACATGACTGTGATTGGGAAACCCTTCCGGTGTGTGAATGTGAACAGATGCTGTAGCATGGAGTACCTCATCTGACTCCCCACATTTTAACCATGCATCCCAGGCAGAGTGCAATTGATTTTGGCAGTGTAGGGAATAAAGATTGATTGAATCAGAATGGAAAGGACCTTGCTGGAGGATCGACCATGCAGCAACCCTTGAGCTTTGGACGCCTTTGCCAAGAAAGTACTCACAGTTATTCTAGTGTAAGGGGCAATGAGATTAAAGTCTGTAGCTTCCACACACATACTGTAGCACTGGGATGGTTAATGTGTTCTTCGGAGAAATTACACATGTGACCACTAGACTGTGGTTTTACTGTTAATTAGAAGACTGTCTAATATCTAGTTGACTATGGTTTGGGGTGATGAGGGAATGGAAACAAGCACTGAGAGATGAGGTGTATTGAGCAAACTAAGCAAAATAACAGACTCTACAAAAGTATCAAGTATTCATGGTCTAGTCTTTTCTTTCTGTATGACATCTATTAAGTGTAAACTTACTCTCATTAAGTAGATGTTAACCAATGTTGACCTCATTTTTGGTGTAATGAAGCTGGTCCAGAGAGGCAAGCGTCCCTTATTCAGTATATTTGTGTGTGCCTAAGACGTAGGTGAGTTTTTCACTTAGTTTGATTCAAGCATTTTGAATGCTCTCACTCAAGGGAAAATATTTATCAGCATGTCTGGCTGTTACAAGATTTATATTTCTATCACAGTTTAAATGGTATAACAATTGTGTTGACATCAGAAAACTTAACATAAAAACCATCAGGGCTCTTTATTTGCCCAGTTCGTGAGAAGTCATTATGTGTATATTTACAGAATGCTTTTATTTCTACCCAGGGACTTTACTTAACACCTGTTAGAAAGCAGTTCAACAAATCAAAGACATGTTTTACATGTACTGCTCAGAGAAGCAGCACTGAGTTGACCATAAACTCCGTTATTTTAGATTAAGTGTCTGTCCACATCTGTCCAGTGGCAAAAGGATAAGCAGAATGATAATATTTGTAATCATATGACTCACAAGGTGCGTGTTCAGACAAAGTATTTTTAGTTTAGCTCCCTCTTAAACATTTGCTCTCCTGTTAGTCTTGAAGTATTTCTCTGTCACATTTTGTTAATTTCCTGAGGGACAGATTGATCTCAGTTTGGTTGGCTCTCCCCATCATTTCCGCTGTAAATTGCTCAAAACAGCATGAAGCTGCATCTGAATGCAAAGGAAATGAAGCAAACTATTCCAAAATATTAACTTTTTGCATGCTTCATCAAACACCCCCTCTCTCTAAATCTATCTTACCTCCTCCCCTAACCCAGTTTTATACCGGCTTTGGTGCTGGGTTGAAGTTCTGTTTGTCCAGGTGCATGGCTTGTTTACCAGGGTAAGGAAAGTCATATCAGACTTTTTGAAAAAACAAGAAAAGAAAAGCAGAATAGTAATCTTTAAAGGAAAGGGTGAGTGTAAATTCATGGTCAGCCAGAGTAAAAGGAAACTGAAGGTGAAGGACTGCTCCCAGGACAGCCCTTTAAACTGCTGGGACAAAGCCAATGAAAGCAGCATATTAGGAATCTGAGATGTGGTCTCCCATATTTTATACTCTCTCCTCTCACAAACACTCATATTCTCTCCATTTTTCTCTCCCCCATTCCATAATATACACTCAATACCTATGTCCCCCAAAGCTTTTCTTTTTTAATTCTCAGGATTAGGAAGCAAAAATGTACTGACTAAAGGAATGGACTCGCCTTCAAGATTGTGATTGTGCAGTTGAGTGAAGGAAAGTTCTCAGGTTCAAACCCAAATGGCACCTGTGGCTGAGTGGGATCCCATAGCTTCCCATCAGAGGGTTGAACTAAATATTTCCATGCCAGTGCCCAGTAAGCAACACATAATGTTCAAGAGCTATTTCTGGTTAGATTCCACTTTTCAGGAGCAAACTGATGGAAAAGCGAAGCAATTCCTGTGTACTAACTTTTGGCTGTTATATCACTTTGAATCCTTTCTGCAGTGAGATGGTTTAAGATCTAATAGCTGAATGACAGCAAAGGAAAATCACAAAGTTATGCTCATTCTAATTGGTACTTTGGTTTATTACAAACTGAAATGAACACTTTTGTGAGCCTTTCAAAGAGAACTAGTTTAAGTAGTATCCCAAGGTGCCAAAATTGCAAAATGAGCACTGAAAATGAATTTAAATGGAATGCCTTTTGGATTAATGCTCCAACTTCAGTTTGTTGTCTTGGTTATGTATTTCATATTATTTCCTCGGAGTCTCTTTAATAAAGTTTTTTAATACCCCACTATAAAGAAGATTTAAAACCACAAAGCTCTGTTCTAATCCAGCTGGGGTATTGCCCCTGACGCTAAGTGTCTTTACACAGCAGTGACATTAGCTTGTTTATTGGTTGCAGGGGCATAAAGATGCTATTGTTTTAATTGCTTGTACATGCTCCTGGGATCCACAGAGATTACAGAGACTGCAGATGCCAGCATATTGGCAATGATTTCACAGGAAGTAACTCAAGAAAGCCAAACTGTACATTAGCTATATTTGATTTGTTTTGGACTCACTTGACATAAGTGCCAACAACTATTACATATCCTTAATGTATTCAAGAAAACAATGCCAAGCAGCCAGGTCAAGGATCACGCTTAAAAGCTGTTACTGTATTGTGTGTCAATTTTATACTGGTCATGTTAATCACCTCCATCATGGCAGTAAGTTGGACAATTTATTTTGACTGTCTGCGAGGTTGATAGATGGTGGAAGAAAAGCTGTGCTGTCAGCTTTAACACAGAAGTGAACCTAGTTGAAATAATCTCTAAGTGGCTTCTGTTTAACTCACTGAAGTCAAGGTAGACAATATTGTCATGCTCTCACAAACATTATCCCATATCTTCCTTTGGTACCTTTGGCATCTGCCTACATTTTTACACATGCACATGCTGAACTTTTGATCAAGTCCCTCTTGTGTGACATTAGCCAAGTGTGTGTTGGGAAGGGGGAGAGGGAGTCAGCAGCTTTAACAAGTTCCTGGGAGCTTTGGGCCTTGTCTTACGTGCCAGTGGAATAATTTCACAGTGTTGCTAAGGGGCTGTTTAGTGCTTTAAAAGTGACTCAGTCCCTGGTCTCTGTCTCATCAAACTCCTTCCGCAGCTCCACACCATTCCTTCGCCTCTGGCTGTCCTGCATTTTCCCCCATCCACACAGGCCTACTCAGGCAGCTGGCACTGTAAGCCATCTCCCAGCTCTTGAGGGATGTCTCCATACTCAGTTAATAAGGGTCCTACTTCACCTGTTCACCACGGGGACAGACATTTAATGAAGTGCCTAACAAGTGGCTCAGCAGACTTGTGTTGACTGGCCTCTGGCTGCTCCCCTCGCTCGCATCTCCCCGCTTCCCATGATTCTCAGAGGGGAAGTTTCCATTCACTGTCTGCCAGTGTGGCAGAGGATTTCCCTGGCAAAGCATTGTTAGGCAAGAAGTGTTGAGGGAGAAGGGAGGGGACTTTCGCTCACGGAACATGGAGACATGGAGGCAGTATTACCATGACAGCCACGGGGTGGTTGCTGGGGCGGAACACTGTGGGCAGAGGTCCCACATAACACGTCCCCACAGCCGCCTCCAGAGCAAATGAGCTGCTAGGCCAGACTAATGGAGTCCTAATTGGTGATTAGGAGAGAGGGAAAGGTGAGGGAGTGTCTACTGGCAGTCTGCTGTTAGCAGGATGAAGCAGCAAACTGCTATGTTCACTGATTCAGTGACACAAAACAGCTATTAAGCTTTTTATGCAGATGCATCACTTTTTGCCAAATTAACTGCATTCCATAAACAAAGCTGAGAACTACAGTAAGAAAAACAAATTAATACATCTTTTCTTGCAACCCAAATGGAACAAAACCATCCCCATTTAACAATATTTATAACTTATGTGATGCGACTTGATTATTATTTTTCTATTTGAAGCAAATTAAGTGGGAGCCATATTAACCCTGCTCAGAGTCCATCCATCAGTCAGACCTTATTGGAAGAGATGTAGCTTTTGCCAGAATTATGTGATCAGATCTGGGAGTAAACAGGCACTTAAGCTCTGATCTCTTGGCATCAAGTTTTATATAAATATGAAGAAATGGTCCTCAGGTGTGGATTGTGTTACACACTTACTTTATATGGTGCATTGAAGAGGAAAGGGGGAGAAACATCCTGACAGAATATCAACTTCTGAAACAGGACCCTTAGCCTACTTTGTGAATGACACACAGGGGCTGAAAGCTGTATGGAACTGCTTTTGTGAACGGACGAAGTCCCTGGCTGATACTGATTTAGTAGATAGGGTGACATCTGCTGGGATCCAGGACCTGGTGGGCTAAGAGTAACAAGGACTATGATCACTGTCTGTCTGCTTCCTGCTACTAATCCACCACATTAGCTGTGTGTGTGTTACCCTATTTTTAGCCAAGCCAGGATGTGAATAGCTTGTCCAGTTTCACTTTTCATACAGAAGGTAATTTTAGTCTACTTCTGCTCCACATCTCCATCCTCTCCTTCTCCCAGGGTGCTGATGGGAAAGAGTATAGAGCTCCCAACACTCTCCATTTATTGTTTGCAATGCGGTTAAATTTATATGCTTGTACCTTATTGAAGAAATCCATATAGTTGCTTCTTAGCAGCAATTGTATTCTATTTAGAGTTTCTGTCAGAAAGGACCCTTGTATGGTATAAATCTCTAAATTCAGAATAGCTTACCCAGTGTTAAAGTTGTAGTTAATTTGGACATTGTCTCTCTTTCTTTTTCTCTCAAACTAAATTGTGCCAGTATATCACTGATATACTGTAGTGGTGACATAATTGTTTCAACTTATGTAAGGCTGCACTAAACTTCCCCTAAACTGAACTATGGCCAGTGATGTGTGAGACCCCCATTGCTCTGCAGATGCCAAAGTAGCAGAGTTTCTAATGCCTGTGCCCTTCTTCATTAACTGTCTAAATGTTTATTGTACAGCTTTTATTTTATGCACCTCTTTTCTGTTGACACAGCATCCCTGGTTTAAACAACTATCTTGGAACAACCTTTCCTGGCGCATCTGTTGCAGATTAATCAAAAACTTCTGAGGAACTTCAGGGGGCTTAAATCCCCTAAACATGTAGGTGTGGGAAAATGTTATGGGTCCCCACCCACAGCCTTGGGATCCAGCCAGAACAGTCTTATTTTGGTGTACCACTTAAAACCTGGGCAGAGAAGCAATGAAAGAGCACTTTTGTACAGATACTGTAGATGCACAGGTATGGCAGCATACTGACAGCATGCACTGGTGTGCACGCAAAAATGAAATGCCAACAATCCCATTTGCTAATATTGACATGGGTGTCCTGGTTCAATCTTGTTACAAGGATTATTAGCTATTGAGATCCAATTTCATTAGACTAAAACACACACCTAGTGTTGCATGCAGGGGCCTCAGCCTTTTAGCTTCTATGCTTAGTTGACCGGGAGGGGCAGTCCTATGAGTGGCTTTACTGAGGATCACTGTACTTTAACGTGTGCACCAGTCAATACTTCATATGCAGATATGGCATGAAACATGTGCAGGTTGACATGACTTGAGTACATGCACAGTGAGCAGAAGAGCCCTGACAGATGTCCAGCCACAGTAGCTGCTCTTTTGAAACGCCTGTTTTTAAATCATATCCAGTATGCTTATGTGAAGGCAGCCCATCACCCGCTTTATGGCTCCACTCCAGATTATGTATTGATTCTTGATATGAAATGCTCATTACATAAACAGAAACAGCAACACACAAAAAAGCCAGTGAACCTTTGCATAAATCCTTTAATTGAATTTCCAGTGCTGGTGGTTGGAGGTTCTTTTTTTAATTGAATCCATTGCTGATGTTGTGATTTGCATGCACAAGAGGGGGGCCTGTCCCAGATAAAGTGCCATTGATCCTTATTAAAGCTCACCTCTGGCCGCACTGTGGACTAACAAGGAAAATTAAATGTGTTCATGGTGCATACACTTTATGCCCGCAAGACAGGACTGTGAGAACCAGCAAAGATGGGAGGAGAATAAAAGAGAGATGGGGGTTGTGTGTGTGTGTGTGTGGAGGGGTGGGTGGGGGGGTGTGGGGAGTGTGTGTGTGTGGGGGGGGTCATTATCATGATATTAATTGGGTAAATTATCTTGGCTTCGACACTTTTATCACCTTCTTTCACGTATAGAGTTCATCGAAGCTATTTCTGATTGATTTTCAGAAGGGGACCTCTTTGTAGGAGCCATATACTTTCTTTTGGATTTTGATCACTGGTTTTATGCATTGTTTATTTGGTTGTCATCGTGATGGGGGGCAGGTGATGTATTTGGTGACAGGTGACCATTTAAAAGGGTTGCTCAGTCAGTCACTCAGAGTTTTGCCTGGGTAGCCATATTTTTTGTTGACCGCTTTCAGTTTGGTATTAGTTTGTCGCTTTCATTTTGTATTAGTTTGTCATGTTTTAGTTAACCATGCATTCATTTGTTGTTAAGTCACAGTTTGCTTCATTACTACAAGTATGTGTGGCAGGACCACCGGGTGGGGATCAATCCCCGAACCTCCCGAGTGAAAGTCATGCACGCATGCCAGTCAGCCACAGGGATATCCTTTCACCCGGGAGGTTGTGGGATCGATCCCCGCCCGGGCCCTCTGCTGTCCTGCCACATATACAAATCCACTAATAGGAAAATAAACCCGATAAAAGCAACAAATCTATGTGCCTCATTTCGGAAACTGTGGAGCACGTCATACACAATTAGACCATCCATTCTTTGCCTCTCTAGCGACTCAGGAAGTCGCGTGGGGGGTGGGGTGAATGGACGGGAATGTTTTTAATTGTAAGGCGCTTTGAGCCACATTTTGTTCGAAAGGCACTTTACAAATAAAGTTTGATTGATTGATTGATTGATACTCTTCTTTTGGTTTGGCAGCATTATGCAAACCAGAGCAACTCAAATATTACAAACTGTAACCCTGAGATGTCCATCAACATGAGTTTTATTTTCAGCTTCATAAAGACATTCAGTATTTTGGTAAACTTGCTTGTTGTTTCAGTTGCAAAAAAAGAAAGGAAGAAGCTGTAACTTGCTGAATTTCCTGTGGAAGTAAATGTAAAAGAAGAGACTGCCTGTATGGTGTCACGCTATTGAACGCATCAGCAATCAAACTTTGCTTTGGATTCTTTTGGAATGAGTGAGAATTCGATGGTGTTTCTCTAATTGCCATGCACTCTTGGTGCAACACGCATTTGTGTTGTTTGAGGTGGTGAAACGTGTTTGTTGAACTACCTTGCTTTGTTGCAATTTTTGCCAAGCATGACTTGCAAGGGACCTGGCTCTGCTCCAGATCATTCTTTTTAAATCCAAAATACCTCCAAATAATGGAGGATGACCTCTAAAGCCTCCTCCTTGTAGAAAGTGAGCAGGACTTGATCCAAAATATTGGTCAGATGACATCTGACATCTGACATCCGTCTTATTTGCACATTTTTGATTACGAGCATTTTTTTCTTTGCTTCTGCTTCTTGCCTCTTCCTCTTAACTTCATCCGCTGTTCTTCCGGTTTTTCAAAGTGCATTTACTTCTTTGCAGATATTCTCCCATATTGCAGCAATTGCAAGGCTTCATAGATGACTGTGGGTACCAGTGTTGTGCCAGTTCATACTTAAAGAGAACTAACTCAATGTTCAGTTCACACAGATAAAAATGAACTAGTTTATGTTCATAGTTCATTTTTTAAAAAAATGAACCAAGTACAGTTATCTAAAAATGAACTCGTTTGCGTTCATTTGTTATATTTTGTCAATACTCAATAAAACCATCCAATACTGCCACTCAAAAACTAATCAAAATTCTTGAACCAATAAAGACTTGGAGATTAGAAACAATTATTAAATCCAGGAGAAAAATAATGTTGAGATAGAGAATAAATTTTACCCCTTAAATAATGTGGAATCATAATACATAGAAAATACAAGGTTCAGTGAAGGTATCCTGTATGTACAATGAAACCTTCATTTTACCAGCACGAACAAAATTATACAGGACTTCAAAAACAAGATACACTCAAGTTCAGGGTGGAAAGATCTGTCACAAAAAAATCATTCATCACTCGGATGCTTTAATTCTATGTGACGCTTCAAATTTGAGCTGAAGTGGCTGACATACCTACTTGCTTGTTAAGTCCCGGTGGGCAGAGTTTTCTCAAAAACGTGAATTTTTCTCATTTGCGTCTTGCTCTATCTGTTTATTAGATTCTCCCAAGAGATCTTATAAACTGGCTTCAGCAATGCCAGCAGGTGAGTCTGAACTGCGGGAAGGAACTAGCACTGGCCATGCTGAACCATTATGGTGTTTGCGATAAACAGTGGCGTAAAACTACTTTTCTAATTAGCATGAACGTAACTGCGTGTGCCGCTCATTGCTGCCAAAGTGACCGCTGCTCTCGTTCCCGTTCATTGTATGAAAAGTGAACCGTTCAGTTCACTGTAAATATGAATGTGTTCAGTGATCACCATTCATTGAACGCATTCATGCACAACACTGCTAGGTACAAACCTAAGTTATTTGCATAGTCTCCTCCCAACAATTAACTGGCAGAAACGCCCAAATTGCATATTCATCAGCAGGAGAAACGCAAAGTCAAGAGTGGTGCTATTTTGTTAGGATAGCAGGTGCAATCCTGTCTTTGCGATCTTGATAGATGAGCTTCTGCAATTTTTGGTGGGCAAATCACTTTGCACACGTTTTAGTACCTGCAAAGCCTACGTAAATATGCCCCTAAGTGTGATCCCCCATTTCTTAAAGGAGCTATAGACTACTCGATCCCGAACCATAAGTGATGAGAACAGTGCAGTTTGAACTTTCAGCCCCATCCAGAAATGCTCTTCTCCCACTAGATGTGCATGTGATAATGTGCATAACTCATACTGCCACAGTCAAACTACCAGAAATAGAGGCAGTAGCCAAAGATGTGACAAAAGTTACAAAAGAAGAAATTGATTGAAAAGATTCTTGTCTAGGAGGACTGCTGCAAGTTTGCAGTCCAAATTCAGCCCGAGATGGTCCCGTAAAGCTCTCCACCTCAAGTATAATGTAGATTTACACAAGCTTTATTCTTCTTGGATTCAAGTCTCTCTTTTTTATCCTCAGTGCGACCCCTCAGCCAGTGGAGGTGTCCCAGCTTGCCTCCCCATGCTATTCTCTTTGCAAGATCTGTTGTGCATGTGCTATGTGACGCATCTCATTTACCCGTCATGGAAAGTTTCACGATCAGAAACCAAAGAAAAACTGCTTCAACAAATTACAAGCACGTTATGTTGTGACAGTGTGTGGGTCCTGTCACCGTGTGCCTCCGACTGATCGTGTGCCCTGGCTACTTGGCCACAGGGTTATCTCTTTGGCTGACTGGCAAGCCCGCATGACTTTCACCCGGGAGGTTGTTGGATCAGTTACCTGCCCAGGCCCTCTGTCCGTCCTGCCACACAGTGTTTTGCAAAGTCCTCCGTCATACCCTTTTCACACTGGTCAAAAAACCTGTTTAAACTCGCGTACAATCGGCTTTTGGTGCCGATGTGAAAGGCTCAGCGACCCGCGTCGACCCGCGTCCATCGACTCGGCAAGCGACCCGGGTTAAAATCAGCTTTAAAAGGCTCGGTTCCGATCGGCATGCGGTGTGAACGCCAGACCCGGGTTGACCCACTAATTTACGGATGACTTTGGGCGGTATATGTCCACAACATGACATCTTGCCAGTTGCTTCTCATGCAAAGGTAACAGACAGGAGCCTACATTCTGTGGGAAAATCGGCTGCCACTCGCTGAGTTGTTTGGACGGACTAAAGTGCAAACCAAGAAAGCACATTAATTCCTGTCTGACTCGCTCTACATTGTTTACTTTATTTAAACAAAACTTTAACTTAAAAATAGGCTACACAAGTCAGAAAAATGGCAACAAATATTGTTTACTTGCCTAGATTTTGCGCTGTTGCGATGTTGCGCTGAGTAACATCGTTAACGTGAACGCAGCGTGATTGCATCACCAGACTCACATCTGTGAGCAACGCAGCTGCCAGCAGAGGATCAGACGCGCGTTTTTTTTGTCAATGTGAAAGGAGCCAAATGCCGATTGATCGTGGGTTAACTCGGCTTTGAAAAACCTGCG
>JAVQJG010012118.1:0-17757 GCA_036024015.1 Craterocephalus amniculus
GTGTGTGTGTGTGTGTGTGTGTGTGTGTGTGTGTGTGTGTGTGTGTGTGTGTGTGTGTGTGTGTGTGTGTGTGTGTGTGTGTGTGTGTGTGTGTGTGTGTGAGGGGAGACGGCGAAGCAGCAGCTGTGAGGCCGTCAATCACCCGGGTGAAATCAATGCCTAATGAAGACGCTGACGATGAAGCTCACACTCTCCCTCACACACACACACACAGAATTTCTTACACCACTGATAATCCCACATAATCCACTGCTGTGGGAGGAACGTGAGCCCTGCTTCTCTGCTTGGATGAGCTGCTGATCTAGAAAGAGCTGTATTCTTCTTTCTGCTAATGACCGAGGCGAGGACGTTTCTGATCCTGAACACAGATCGAGCAAAAGAAGACTGATCTAGCTCTTATTTCTTGATAATTGAATCTTTTCTCACTTTTTCTAAAGAGATCTTGAAAAGTAAGTGATGTATGTCTGAGGCGCCTAGGTTACGCTCCATCTCTGCTAAAACAATAAGACGCCCCGGAGCTCACACAGGCTTTGAAAGGTACTATAAATCCTCTTTATGGCAAACAGAGGGGAAAAAAAGTTGTTCTCTTGCCCCTTATTTTGCATCCCTGTGCTAAACTCCCACTAAGACCTGTAATGTAGGCTAGTTCCAACACAACACTTGAATGGAGCTTCAACAGAGCGGCTGTGTGTGCTGAGTGGGGAAGCACACCGCTGGGAGGAGGCTAGGCGCTGGTAGCTTCACTAATGATACATTCCTTTCGCTGCACGTCAACGCGGCGCTACGCCTCCTATGCACCAAACCCTCAGTCGCCTCCACTCCGGCTGAAAAGTGACACTAAGGTGAAGCTTTTCTGGATCTTTAATGGAAGCCACATGCGCAGAAAGTCAGCGAGTCGGACTCAAGGCTGCAGCAGATGCATCCCGATGCTCCAGTCTGCACATACCGGCCTCCAGTTTAACCGTGCGCCCCGCCCCCCTCCACCCTGCCCCGTCCGGACGCAGCCCGTGCTGCTGCGGTCACGGAAAAGACATGCACGAGTATAAACCCGGCTTGCGTTGCTTTCATTGGCTGCCAACGCGCCTTTGCCCAGGTCTCCCGGGCAACAGTTCACAGCTGACCGCAGGGTTGAAGGGGCATCAGGGGGGGAAGGAGCCAAACAGTGTGTGATTTATATTCCCCAGAGCTGAGACAAGGTAGCGTTTTATGTCCTGGGCTTCTTTCATATTGACCGCTGCTGCCGGAGCAGGACAGGCACCCCGACATACCCCCCCCCCACTTCCTTCTCGCTGGCACCATAAAAGCAGCGTCATAAAATCCATCGCTCTTCTGCTGTTCATACCATCTTATTGCCTTCTTAAAGCTAATACGTTGAATTTCTGTTTCATCACAACCTGCTATAAAGTTAATCTAGACTGTTGTAATGGGATGAGTGTCATGATTGACAGCTTCAGCATTATTAGC
Organism: Craterocephalus amniculus; assembly: GCA_036024015.1. NCBI lineage: Eukaryota > Metazoa > Chordata > Actinopteri > Atheriniformes > Atherinidae > Craterocephalus > Craterocephalus amniculus. Next base: position 1,465 of record JAVQJG010012118.1, read on the forward strand.
TAATCTATGAGTCCCGCAGCAAATCATGATTCAATTCAAATCTTGGGATAACGATTCGATTCTGTATCGATTCTCGATACAAACCGATCTTGATTCACATTCAATCCTCTTTTAGTAACAAAACGTGCTGATTAACTTTGTTCCTCTATAAGCCAGAAACGGCTCTGAGGAATTGTTTTATTAGTTGAAAGAAAACTGATCGTCAAAAAAACGGTTTAAATTTGGCTAACATGGCAAAGTTTAACATGTCTTTGTCACTTAGCAGCAGCTTTGAAAGTAGTCGAACAAATAATTTTTAACCTTTAAAAAAAAAAGGATTCTTGGACATTTTGAACGATTCTGAATCTTAATGAACAAGAATCACGATTCTGATTGAAAACCATTTTTCCACCACCCTTACTAATCTGTTTGAGCTAACCTTCCAAGCTCCCAGATCTGAATACCAGCAAAAGTCAAACGTAAACATAGGACGCTTCAAAACGTAGATCAATGAGAAGCCAGACATCTTTCTGCACTTGTTGCACATTTAATTCCCACAAAACAACCATGGTTGGGTTGGTTCACTCTGCAGGGGGAAACAGGGTGGTAACACCCGTTGTCTAATCATTTCCTTTGCATCCCGCTTGGATTTCTCTTATTTATCGTCTTGTTTCCCTTCATTACTGGGAAGTCTGCAGCAGAAGTTGTACACAGCCCTACTGCACGTTGCATCAAATCAGCACAAAGCTGAGTGTGAGGAGGATTTCACCGCCAACATTTTAGATAAATTCTGCCGGTATTTAAGGTTTTCAGAGCTGTTTTTCAAGTGCAAGAATAATGCCAGAACAGGGTAAATAAAAATGACAAGGACAGAGTGAGGAGGGGGGGTGGGGGCTTTGAAGAACCACAGCTGCAGCTGCAATTACTTCCTATTGTTTCCACTCACTGAAAGCCACTTTCTCCTCCTCCTGGCTGGCTGGCTAGTCGGCTGACTGGGCTCGGACTTAGCTCTTTATGCACCGATAGACACCGAGACGGATAAATGAGCAAAAGAAGCGAGGGAGAGATTGAGATAATTAAAAATCTGAGGGGCTTTACTGTCCCCCAGCACAGTCATTTATAACTTTGTCGTTTTTCTCTCCGGGGGCACGAAAAGAAACAGGCTCTTCCTCCCGAGTCTATTCTGGTTAAAAGCGTGAAATTTAACACACGTCACGACCAACTTCATGCACCGATGACCGGACGGCGCCGCGTGTGGAGTCTGGCACAGGTGGACGGTTAGTTTGTGGATGGGGGGGCTGTTGATATCACATCGCTTTGAGTGTGGAAGAACTTTAACTTCCTCTCCTACTCTCCCCAAATTAAATCCACCTAAATACAAGAGTGGACAGTGACACCCCCCACCCCCACCACCTCACCCCCACCCCCCTTTACCACACACACAAACAAGCACTAAACCTTAATCTGTTGATCATTCCAGCTGATAAAGGCTGGCTGGCTCCAGAGACGCTGCGATTCACAATAGATAGATGGACACACAAACAAAGCCCTCCTCCCATCCACCCCACCCCCCACCCTGTCAGCCATGCACACTGCCCCTGGTGATGTGCCAGTCAGTCTATAGCTGGTATCTCAACTTTGTATTGCCTTGCGCTGGCTGCCAGCCACGAAAGAATTGGCCAGCCAGCCGGGCGTGCCACACCACAGCTATCATAAATCACAACATAACGTGGAGCCATTTCCTACACACACACACACACACACACTTACACAAACACACACACATACGAATGCAATGCGGTGGAAGAGTGGAAGACTATATGAGTGTAATGCAAATCTGGACGGCAACATAAACATTGACGGCTAACATATAGCTTTTTAGATGTGAATGAGATGGAAATAAGAAACGGAAATAAAATGCATACAATAAATTATACATGTGCTTCATGTTTTTATTCATGTGCATCGAGCTCACCTGGTGGTTTAAGATAGTCCATGGGATAGCGCGAATATGGAGGAGGAGGAGACTCTGCATGGAAGGGGGGGGGAGAGAGAAGCAGTGCATGAGAAAAGAAAGAGAAAAAAAACATGGGAGAGATCTAAACTTTATGATAAGAGTTGTCATTCTTCAGGAAAAAGATTTGTGTCTGTCAGATCCGCCTGGAGACGCAGGCAGTGAGGCCGGCCGGGCGGCTATTGCCTTTCATTGGCAGGCAGATAAACAGGGGGCCGCCTGGCGCCAGAAGGGCCACTATCAGCGTCTAGGACAAACTGAGATACGGGCCTCTTTTGGCCCGGGACGCCAAGCGCGCGCGCGCGCACACACACACAGAAAGAGAGAGAGGGAGAGGGAGAGAGAGAGAGAGAGAGGCTGGAAACTTCCCCGTGGAAAGACTGTGAAGCCCTGGCTGAGTCGCTCTGCACTTTGGAAATGCCAATTATGAAATGTTGAAATAGCAGCCAGGCTGTTTGTTTGGAAAGCGGGGCTTTGATGAAGTTGCTCATCTAAGTCCTTTGGCACCTTTAAAGCGCCTCAACAGCGTGTTTTCACCATGGGAGACCGTCTAATAACGCGCTCAAAAAAGCACACACGCCAAAGAAAATGAGCTATTTCAATGTATAAAGAACAAATTGAATCAAATGACGCCACACTTCCTACCAGATGAAAAGTCCCACTTGTCACGCACATGGGTCAAGTTTGACCTTATAGAATCTCAAAAGCACTGTGCTCGAGAGGTGATGTCATCTGAATTAGGCTAATTACTCCTTAAGGAGTCTGGTAACTTTGACATGATGTCGATGTGTCTGAATTTGAACTTGATTTAACATGGGGGTCATGCCAAGTGAGAATTAAACATAATTTCATAACTTTTTTGTAAAGAAGGTTGAACTGTCATACAATTATGAATAATAATAATAATAATGATAAATATAATAATAACAATAATAATAATAACAATAACAATAATAATATAGCTCACCAAGTTCACAAAGCCTGCTCATGTGGTGCGGGTTGCAGCAAACGAGTTCTGGGTTAATTTTCCCGTAGGATTCACAGCAAGACAGCCTCTTCAGCTCCGAGGAATGCCTGAGGTCCGGCCACCTGAACACTTTGTAGAGCAGCATGGGGAGAGAGTAAGACTGTTGACCCACTTTGGCGTCCACTTTGCTGGGCAAGAGCAAGCAGGGGCTTCGGGCACCCCCCTTGGACTCCACCGCCTGCAAAAGCACCTCTAATTGTTTCTCTTTGATCTTTTTCAGTACCGAGTGGGTCAACGCCTTCAATTCAGCCTCCGACCCTGCGTTGGACTTGGCCACCTTTGTCGCTTTGCCCATGCAGCAGCCCCCGGAGCCATGCGTCCCTCTATCCGTCTCCCCGTCGCCCTCCACGGGCGCACGGCTCCTCCAGAGTCGCCGGACGAGCCCCGATCGTTTGGTCCTAAACATGCGGGACGAAAAGAAGGTTTCCCGGCTAAAAAACGAGCATGGTGTCCGCAAATCATGAAGATACCGGGATCCGAGTCCAGGCAATGACAAGCAGCCTGAAAAGATACGGTGGAAAAACTGGGCACTGGATAAGCAGAGGAAATCTGTAGCATGCGCCAGTCTCTGTTGCTGTCTCCTGCACACTGGATCGGTGAAAAGCGGCGAGCGTTCACGGGACAGTCAGCTCTCCCTCCGGGAACAGATCACCATCACCTTCGGCTTTTTAAAAGACTTTATAATAACGAATCTAGCAGCTCATACACTTCTACAAAAATCTGCCTCCGTGTAACTTGAATGTGTTACGATTTTCAGCTGGTAATGTGAAGCGACCCTTTATAAGCACACTCCGAGCAGAATTTTAGCAAATGAACACAGTAAAAGAATATTTCTATCAATGCGCAAAAAACTGGTGGATAATAGTAAAACTAGGGCCTAATTATGCCTTAACGCTATCGCAATTATCACATGAAAACCGTAGCTCGCCGCTCTGTCTTCAAGAGCATTAATCCACAAAATCCTTGATCCGAGTGCACAGAGAAGGGTTCTCCACCAGGCTGACGGGGGCTTTCTTTCTTCTTTTTTTATCCGTTATAGTCTGTATGTGCCAGTCGTGTGCCGAGGATGTGGTCTGCTGGCTGGAGCGAGCCTCGTACACAGAGCCAGAGAGCAAATCCACGTCTGAATTTTTCTTCCGAGTTGAGTTGCGTTCGTAAAGCCACACAGAACAGCGAGAGAGAGACCCTCGCTTCGCGTCCACGCACCGAGTCTGATAACCTATTTCAGCGAATGATTCCCTTCGGATGAAATAATCCAACCGCGTCTCGCACACGAAGTTTCCGTGGCTGAGTGTGGAAGAAAGCGAGCCGACGAGTGATCTCGTTGGGGGGTAAAGGGCTCTCTGTCTGTAAATGAGGCGGATGGTTTGGGTGCCCTTGCTCCGTCTCCAGTCTCCAGTGCGCATTGACGCGCCCGGTCACGTGTGTGTCTAGACACCCTGTCGCTTAAAAGAAATGTGATTGTGTTGCGCAAACAACAGATCAAGTAGAGCCCACATCTCGCAAGCACAGGCGCGCGCACATAAAAAATAAGCAGGAGTGGGAAGGTTCTTTTGTTTTTTTTTAATTAAGTAAAGTTGAAAAAGGTGAAGTATATCATTAAGGCCAAAAGCCCCCCCAACTCACACCCGCTGAAAAAAAGAGTTGAAAATCTAATAAATGTTCAATATTTAAAATACAAGGAGCATGAAATCACATCATAGACTTCATTCAGTAAATTTAAATATATTTCAAAGAAGCAAATATAAATATTTTCGGCTGCTGGATCGGTTTGTTTCAATGTGTGTCACATAAAACGTTCAGTCTCTATAAGTTTAATAGCCCACTAGTTTAATTAATATTAAACCTTTTAAATAGGGTTAGCTTTATTTGGAAGGGATGTCCTGTGATATGACTCTCATGCTGCCTTATAAGCGACACCTGATAGGGCTGGAGGTCAGACTAGTTCAAAGATTATAGGTTTTTGGTAGTTCTGGTTCTTCGTCTTAAAAGTGAAGAAAATTGCGCCTGTCAGACCTCACCGAGGGAAAATAGGACCGTCATCATAAGTCCGAAACGTAGATGGGAGTCACTGCTGCCGCCCTCTGGACATTTTGGCTTTCAGGAGCAAGACTGTCAGTCTTAATTGTCCGTACAGCCGTTTCAACCCTTCTCTATTCATCCAGCAGAACAGTCCATCAGCTGAAGATCAATTTCCTCTCTTTCATGACAGCAGATCTTTAGGAGGGGTTCACCACTTTATTATTGTCTTCATTGTCTGAATCCATAGTATAGCCTATTTGTTATGACACGTGCAATTGTTTAAGTGTTTCTTGTATAATTCGTGGTTTTGTAGGCAAATCCGGGTGATGAGTAGCCTATTTAGCATTTAACACCCCAAATTTTCTGTAAAATTAGCCTATACAACACATACCTAGATTTCATTGGAAAAACATCCCATTTGGGGGGGGGGAATTTTCCCCTGCTGTCTGTGTGTGTGTCTCCGGTAGCCCAGTTCCCTCGACAGACAGCATCCCGGGGAGGAGGTGCAGTCAGCAGTATGTTAATGTGGCAGAGCTGCTGCAGGGCATGGGGGGTGGGAGGCTGATAATGATGGTGGCAGATATGTGCGGCGTTGGAGAGGGTGTGCATGTGCAGATGGGGGTTGCCAGAGGTTCATCCCCCGCATTGTCCCCAGGATCCCCCACTGGCGCCGAGCAGGAGCGCGACGCAGCACCCGCAAACCGTGCAAGCGGGACCGCGCCGGGCTTTTCAGCGGAGCCTGGAAGCAATCAGTCAGGGGAAAAGGTCTGACAGTGGGATTGTGGAAGTGGCTGCAGCGGTCGCACTTTGTTCCCTCCCCTCTCCCAACATCTCCCAGCCCATCCCTTTGTGTGTGGGTGTGTGCGAGGCTGTGATCCAGACTCCAGGAAGTAGACAGCTTTATCTGACCGTTTTCCATCTCAGTCCGGCTTAGGAGTTTGTCAGTAGCCTAGCCCGGGTAAATGAGCAGAACTTATCTTTTTATTTATTAATTTTCTTAAATATTGTAGCCCACATCATAATGTTTAAGTAAAGGTGCATATTTTTACTTACTTTAAACCAAACTTTTCATCAGCTGCAAGATACCTAATATAATCAGTGGCATAGGCCAGCATGATCTGAGGTATGGATTGTGGCTATTGGATGATTTCAAAAGAAAGTAAACATAGCCTTTAAGACATTTTCTTATTTTAAAAAAAAGCAGCTTTCCCCTAATTGATATGAACTAAATCTAAAGTGAAATTCACTAGAGGACAACCTGTCATTCTCTGCTGAAGGTTCAGTGCAAGTTAAAGTTTCACTCTTGATGCAAAACCAAGATGAAAACAAAACATGAAAATATTAAGCTTGCAACTTATTTTCCTAATATTCCCCAGTCAAAACATTCTAGAAACAAAACTTTCAGTAACATGAATTGTTTATTGACATTGCAGACAGATCAATGTACACATCACCTCACTTAATGTGGATTAGTTCAGAATAGAAAATAGCGTTTTTGTTAAGTAGGCTACATGATTATATTTTTAAAAATCTGATCCATTTGTTAAGACATAAAAGCTCATCTGATAGTCATTTGAGATGATTAGACATAACATGTAAATCAGTAAATGGTCAGAGATTTTTTCAGTCTTGCTTATAGTCTTTTGTCTTTCAATTGGGGTTGTAAAATCAGTCAGTGTTTTACCATGTTTATGCATAGTTACATCAATTTGTCTGCCCCCCACACCTTAAAAAAGGACATTTGTCTCTTTTACTTGCTGTGAGTGATCCAAAAATAGTCAATATCACAAGAAAATGCATAGACCAATTGTATCCTTTGCTTTAAGTCTATTTTAGATTTCTCTGACCATTTCTATTGATCTGAAATGTGGTCCTTCCTTTGGCCATTACATAGCTTTTAGTGAATGTCATTTGGACATTTTCTTAATCATAATTTGACCCATTCAATGGATAAACTCTCAAAGTTTGATCCAAGACTCGGTTTTACTTGAAATCTGAGCATTTCAATGACTATTTCTATCATGGTCAAGCAGCATATCAGCATTTGTTTAATAGAATCCTGACTAATGCTCTCTGGCAGAGAGAATTAGATAACGCTACAACTAGCTGTTAGCTTTTTTTTTATGGATTTCCCTGATTGTTGTCTATTTGCTATGCTGTGCTAACTTGTAAAAGTTGATGACAGCTTGGAACCGCCCTGCTCTCCATCTGACCATCTCACTTTTTAACAAGAGAAGGAATAAGAGTACAAAAAACAAAAAACTTGAAGAACCTTTTAAAACTCTATCTTGAAGCCGCAGAGCTTATTCAAGAGAGGGCATGCAATGGAGTAAGCAGCAATAGACAGGAAGAGGGACGATTAATATTCAAGATAGGAGTCCTGGCCTTTACTAAAATTTATTGACATAGTGACTGCTTCCAGACAAGGGGTCATGCATATGCAATTAAGGCGGCTTATTCTGCGTGAATTGCAGTACTCAAAATAGGGTGAAGATGGCACACAGGGAGCGGGTTATTACAGAGATAAGAACGATAAAAATAAGACAACTTTAATTAAAAAGATAGAGGAGAATTTTTTTTCACCGCTTGCACATCTGACATCTTGTCAGGAAAGAGCAAAAACGCCCACACTTGTAAATGTCAGTGCATAATGTTTTATTTAAAAAAAAAAGAAAAAGAAAAATCCTGGGGTGAAAAGCAAGAAGCTGGATCATTTTCATCTCATTGTCTTGGAAGAAAAAAAAAAAAGTCCTCCATTTGTCAACATCTCCAGGAGGCCCTTTATGAACAAGAATGATGAAAGAGGGCAAAGCTTGGATATGATATTCTAAAACGTTTTACCCCAAAGATCAGACATTACTTCTCTTGTATATTTCCAAAGCTATTCAAAGGAGACGTAGCAGCTCTTTTCCGTGTGATTATTTGTCCGACACTTTCTTTTTTAAAACCTGTATCTTTAAAAAAATCATCCTGTGAAAATGATGGGGGGTCTTTGGTTCAATGTAAGTTTTATTTTGCCTCTCAGATTCAATGACTTACAATAAGTCAGCTATTCTATATTCAACTATTCCGTGCACAATTAAATGTTGACGCTGACAACTTTTATTCACTGAAAATCCATCCTTTAGGTGAAAATGAGAAAAATTAGACCTGACATGGCAGGCTGAGGTTTCAGAGCTCACGTCTTGGTCTCGCTCGTGTGTTTCCTTAATAAAAGAAGCTTTAGAAAACATCAGTCAGTAATATTAGATCTGCAGGAGAAGGCACAAATAATATCCTCTAGCTGCACCTTCTGGTCACCAGCATTTTCAATTCAGATTGATACGCTAGTGTGCTGCTGTCTTCATGTCATCCCTCAGATTTCTCAAAGGGATTGAGGTCTGAGCTTTGTTGATCATTCCAGCACATTTAAATGTTTCCCTTTAATCCACTTTCATCTTGCTCTGTCTGTACTGTACGGCCAGTCTCAAATATCTGGAAGACTGATATAGGTTTTCCCTGCATTCAGCACCGTCTATTATCCCCATAATTCTGACCCATAATTTACCAGCTCCTGCCAATGCAACCCATCCCCACAGCATGATGTTACTACCTCCGTGTTCCCTGTTTGGATGGTGTTGGGCTGAGCCAGATGTAAGACCTAAACATTTCACATGATGGCCAAAAAGTTCATTTTTCATCTCATCTAAAAACCTTCCCTCCTAATGGTTGAGGAGCTCTCTCTTTATTTAACTAATACAATAAGATAATTTTTTAGCGCTTGTTTAGGGGGCTCATCATAAGGAGGAGTGAATACATGAGAAAATTATTCCTTTTTTCTTTTTTTTATCTCTTTCATAATTCTTTTTACATGATTTTTTCAGCATTTTACTTCACAGATTACATAAATTCTCTATAAAGAACATTTAAATAACAAATATTAAAGCTTCATGCCCCTGCTATAGCAAACATGTCTATAGGTGAGAGACCAGTAAAAGTGTGGGTCAACAGACCCCCTTTATGGAAAAACAACTTTGGTTTTGAGCTCTCTTTGGTGGCGGTGGGCCAAGAAATAAATTGATAAATAGAATAAAGCTTCCCTTGCCCAAACCTTAGGTATACTACATCAAAAACAGAAATGCAGTATGAAAAAGAGAGTTTGCACAATTATAAGAAGCTTGAAGGGCAACAGTCGTTAATCATAGAAGTTTCTGTAAGATGTTTACATGAAAAGTTCTCCAGGGTTTTTGAAGGACTTTTTAAAGCTCCTCTGTGGACATTGGTGCCTTTTGTTCCCCTCTCTGTCAAAATGATCCCACACTGCATCAGTAATGTTGAAGTCTGGCCTCGGGGGAGATTTTATCACTCCTGAAGACCTGTTGCCACTAAACTTTGGTCCAGGTCTTGTATCATTTGGCATACCTCAGTGTTCTCTGCTCATTTTCCTTGAGAGCCTGTTTTCCATAGTGGCTTTTTATGACAAGGCATCAGGGAGCAGTAGACGACACAGCTGTAAGGTCAGATCTATCTCTCGGGTCTTGTGTTAGGTCTTTGCTAGATTTTTTCCCCCCATTTCTTAAGGGCATCACTTTGAGATATTGTTCATCTGCTTTAAATTACATTACATTACATGACTGTCATTTACAATTGAGTTTTACCAGCGGTGCCATCACTGGAGTCCATGAGGGAAAGGTGTCTTGCCCAGGGACACGACAGGTAACTGAGGTGGGAGCGGGATTTGAACCCCCCTTCAAATCACTGAAAGACCCGCCCTACCCCCTGAGCCACCTGTCCCGAATAGTTTGCTCTTTCGACATATATTCTTTCTATTGTCCTTGTTTAGTTTCTTACATTTAAGATCAATTTAAAGTTCACAAGAAGCTATTTTTGGAAGATGAATGAGGTGTAGCTCAAAACATTTGCACAGTTTTCTATGTTATAACACGAAGTTCTGATTGTTTTTGTAATGTGTCACAATTCCATTACAATTGGTCACAAGACATTTTTCTCACAACACTAAAAGAAAAGGAGAAAATACTCAAAAAGGGGTTTGTAATGCATATTTACATGAAAAGTTGTCAGTTTACAGGTAAACAAATACGAGATATGTTCACGTTGTATATTAATTTAATCAAGAAAATAAGTGCAAATAATTTTAAAACCCAATAAACTTATATGTCGGATACATTCTATTTTTACAATCGTGAAAAACACAAACATGGACCATGTTGCTATTATCTTAGAAAGTAGCGGACCGTCCTACAGTACGGAGTGAATTTGCCCTTTTGCCATGGCGCATGGTAGTGACGTAATCGCTGTGGCAGATAAGCACAAGAAACTTGAAAGGACCCCTGAATGACAACAACAAAAGAAGTACAAGCTGCATCCGGGTCACAGAGGGATCGGACTAGCATTTGCCAACAACACCTTGATAAAATGAAGGAGTTTTGTGGCAGATAATGCCTTCTTTAGAGGCTGAGCTGCCCCAAACGCTCCCATTATATGGATATATGCTGATCGCGCGTGGATATAAATATCTTCCGAAGGAGTTCAGGTTGCACCAAAACTGTCTGGGTGAGTAAATTGTCGTATTTCATGCTAGAGAATGGGTCCAGGTTGAAAAATAGCAAACCTTAAGGTCACACTTTATTTCTCACACGGGTGAGACTTTGGCCCTTGCTTTTATAGATGCTGCTTGTACACTCCTATGATTTGTCTCACTTTTCACACCCCACTTCACACTTTATTCATCACATATCTCACCGATTGCTTTAAGTATTGCATGACATAGTCACAAAGCTTCGGTCCCTCTATAGAGGAGCTGCTCAGAATAAAAACACCTACTGAGTCAGAGTACTTCTGGTATATGACAAGCTTAGACCTGTTCCCATATAAGAATGGCAGGACAGAGCCCATGGAAATCTACAGTCATTAAGCAGTATGTGAATGTATCTTCATTTGCCAGAGAGATGTTTACTTCATTTGGTTCATTGAACAGAAACCATGTAAAATATGAAAATATGATTTGTACCAGATAGTAGCTATGCGCTACTTTCCATCTGCAGTACCTGAAAGAAATTCTTTACAGGAAGGATAAATGATACTGATGAGTACTTTTAAATTACATAAAATATTTAAAAAAGGAAAAATCGTTCATTTGAAAGTGAACCAAGACCCCCGGCTTTTAAGTGGACCAGACTGCACCAAACAAATCGTCCCATCTGTGGAAGAGGACCACGGTCCGTTTAAAGCAGACCCAAAAAGCTGTAGTGTGAAGGCACCAATTTTCTTTTGTCCAAAGTGTCCTAAATAAGTCCTTATTTTTAGCAACTATTTACTTTAAACTAAAACCTTTGGTAATTCCATGAATCCGTCTGGACTTTTCTTAAACAGAAGGGAACTTGAGGACAGTCCCATGTTGACAAGTTTTCACAATTCCCTGTCATATTCAGAGAATACCAAGCTGCTGAATATGTGGGCGAGACCTTTTAGCCCATTTTTTATGTCCTCATTGTGCTGAACACACGACCCCAGGGAAGGGGAACTAAACATATTTAGTTCTTGGAAATGTCACATTTGGTGATTTGAAACATTCTTTTGTGAACACGCCTAATGCCCAAAAGACCAATGTTGGAATGCAATACTAACAAAGTAATCTTGTCCCCCTCTTTAATCTAATATATTTGCATGTTAATATTCGCTTTAAACCTGAATGTAGACACAACCATTCCTGGTCCCCTGCCATCCAGCGCTCTTTCTGTTCTTGTCTGAGAAACATGTCTGTTATTGTTGGTGCCAGCAGAGGTAAATGTGTTATCACAGAGCCTCTTTCCTATCGAGGACTGCACAACAACTACACTATGCAGCTGAATCTCACAAAGCAAAGCATGGCCAATGGACTCACAAAGGTTGGGGAGTAGATTTGGATTTTTTTTTCTTTTCAAATAGTAAAACTTGCAGAGTGGCTTGCTTTCTGTAATAGTTTGTGTAGCTCCATGCAAATACAGTCAGTGGCTGATGTGAGCAAAATCACTTTACATATCCAAAATATATTAAAGCAATAAAGTATTGTATAGTAAAGCAACAATATGAGGAAAAAGTAAATGAGTGAAATGTTTCCTGAAGCCAGCTGACAGTAGGTTGGCTGTTATGTGACCCTTTATTGCCACAAAGGATTAAGGTTAACTGGCATCCTGCAGACATCCAGATCCCATCACAATGTCTCATCTTTACATCTCTTTGTGTATTTCTTATTGTTTTTCCGTTAATGGCCCAGCCTACTTAGACAGTGTTTTCATTCCTGAGAAGATTTGCAGAACAGTGAGTGGTTTGTGTGTGTGGGTGTCTGTGCGCATTTACTTTCATATTTAAATCTAACTCTCATTGCTGTTGTCATGCCACGAACGAGCTCGTCTTTTGCTCTGACCTCATCCTAAAACTGTGGAGCCTAATGACCTCCCACTGTTACAGTGGCAATCAGTCATATTAATGAGTTCTGTGTCACGAGGGGCAACCAGCACTTTAGGAAACTGGTCTCTAGCGCCCTACTTTTCATGCTGCTTTGTAGGAACTGATCTAGGTATGACCTCTGCCTCTGGAGTGGCACTGCACTGGTAGTCAACACAATCTCACCTAGACCTTGAAAATGTCCAAACATGGAGAAAATAAACTACCCATCCCAGAATTCCCTGCTCCATCCATCTTCTTGTTGCAACCTGAAATGGGAGACGGTGGTAAGGTGACCCCTGCACGATAAAGGAACAAGGAGAGCCATGTCACTTTGTGAAAACCTCCATTCAACCATCTGGCACCACAATAATTGAGCTGGGAGCAGGTGAGAGTCAGAACGGAGAGACAATGCCTCTGTCTACTCAAGCGAGTGATGTCACTGTAACCTACCATCAACCCCACGCTCAAAATGAGCCGTTCCTTACATCAAACTGCATCCATTATATTGTCCTTGAGAATAAGAGAATTCCAGGCATGAAAATCATAACAATAGAGCCGAAAGGCATGAAATTCCCTCGGGAAGTGGGAGCTCCAGTGACACAGTGGGTGCCATTGTGCCGTAAACTTTTCCCCTCCAAAGTGGTTTTCTGCCCGTTCCTGCTGCCTCTGCAGCCATGACAACATTAAGACATGTGAGACGCATTCAGCGCTTAAGTGTATTAATATTGTGCGATGCAGATACAAGCACGGTTGCAGTTCCCTTTTGATGCAGATATTTCTTGTCTTATTTACTGTGCAGAGGAAGTCATTTTCTATTGTTAGCAGAGGAAGAGCTGAAGCCCACAGAAAAAATAAGTAACCCAAAGATATATATGGACAGATTCTGAGATGGGGACTGGTAGGAAAGTGACAGATACTGTATGTCATTGCCTGCAGACGGTAGAATCTTCCACATGACGCAAATGAATGAATTTAACAAAGAGAAGGCCGATCATTTGACAGCATAAATTTGAGCTCTTGAGATATTTATACGGTAGGTTATATAAACAAGATGTTTTTGTTATTCATTTTACCCCCAATCTTCTATTCCTTAAATTTTTCAGCCTTCTGCTTTCCAATAATCTGAGACATCAGCACCCAAACTGCTGACAGCTTTCTTACTGGTGAAAAAAGGGTCCATTGAGTTGAACATGTTCTTGCATGCAGTGGTATCTTCATATGGATTTGGTTGTATAAAACACCTTTAAATCTCAAATTCTTTTGAGATTTTCCGAATAGGAAACTTAAAATTTAGCAAATATAAGTCCTTAAAATAAGTTCAAGGGTGCTGCATGAATCACTTGGTCTCAATTGCATTGTCTGCTGAACATCATAGCGAGATGCAGTACAGATGAGGTGATAAATAAATTGTAGTGGTCTCCTTATCAAATGTCAAATTTGAACCGTTGTAAAATCTAATAAATAACTATATAAACTAAACTCAAAGCAAGTGTCCATGTTTCTCTTCAAAAATAGTGCTCTTATGAATTAGATTCAGGTGCATGTGCAGTTGGTGCGCTGTCGGTAAAAGCTCAAATGTTTAGGCTGCAGAGGAAACTGGTGTACCACAATGTGGTGAAAACAAAATGTATGTCACCAGGCCTCATGGCTGAGGAAAATGTAAATTACCAATAACTCCCACAGTAGAAGGAAAAGATTAGAAGCTTTGTGAACTTCAGAACTGTACTTATGTATTAGAATATTCAACATGCTTGTAAAGATACTTCTGACTCTTTTTAAGTGTTTCCATGCTTTATAGTTATGAAATAATGAAAAGAATTAAAGTAAGTTTTATGTCTTTGGAAGTGCTGCTCCTCATTGAATGTGGCCATTCCTTTACCTCCCTTAATAAACATATGACACCAAGGTTTCTTTGTTTCACATTTTTATTTAAACCCTCCATTTTCAAAGGAAATTTTGCCACAAAATGACAGCTTTTGTCAGGTTATATGCAATAATAAAAAGCTAGCTTCCCTACCAAATAATTATACTTCCATCATTTTTCTTTTTTGAGTATTTTGCAGTAGACCACCATTTACATTTAGAGGTGTTGAATATATATATAAAAAACAATATACACGTAAATAAATAACTTAGGTCTCCAGTTAAACATGCAAATAAAGTAACAAATTAAAGAGGTGGCTGTAATTATGCAGAACGGGACAGGAGATTTACTGTCTGTCCTAGTTTACGTATTTGCCTGGGGTTAACATCCAGAAAGATGCTAATAAAGTTGGGGTAAAGACAAATAAATGAGCTGGAAGCAAAAATGAGATCACATGAATCAGAGTGATACAGATTGCTAATAGTATCCAGGGAATGAAGTTACACTTTAATTATACTGTTCTTTAATGTGTGACACTAAACCAGCAATGCTGCAAATCCTGCATATTTCAACTAAACAGAGATCTCTGTTAGTGGTGAATTTATTTTCTCTGACCTGCTTTAGAACGTAATCCCACAAACAAACCCTTTATAAAAACCTGCTGAACTAGGAACAATGTGTTAAAATGAAAAATGAACTCAAGAGAATTGTATCGAATACTAGACGGAAAATGATATGAAGATTGTTTTTGACGTGTGCGGCTAACGTTCAGCAGTAACATTTGGGTGCGTATGCCTTTAAATGACCTAACACCAGTGTTCTGAGCTTCTCACCGTAATGTAGATCTGTATATGTTCTTAAATAGGTATTTCCTACAGGACTCAGTGTACATGAGAGGGAGCTACTGTGCGCACTGTTAATCAGTGCAAATGAAACTTCACAGTGAAGAAGCAGAAGAATTATTATAATGAGGACAGAGGTTGTGCTGCATAAAAAGGAATGTGATCCTGTACAAGGTCGAGGCACTTCCAAAGCAGCGTGCACACACTACAAAGGGTAATGCACACATACACACCCAGAACACACACGCCATCAGTCTTTATTTTTATGGAAAAGATGCAGTTTTTCAGCCAGAATCCATGCTGAACAGCTCGATACCCTGCGGGTTCCAGTAGAGACCGACTCCGGAGTTAAAGACCAGGGACCAGACGTACGGGATGAAGAAGTCCTCCGGCTGGTCTTCTTCCACATACTTAAACTTGAGCTCTGGAAACTTCTATTAACACAATGAAAAACCCAGAGAGAGACAAAGAGAATGATCAGGGAAATGCATGATCTTTGTAGCAACATTACAAATAATGGATCACATTATAAATAAATAAATTAAAACTGTGTATAATAGATTACAGTAACAACCAGTCGTTGCAGGGGGTCCATAAAACAGCAGTCTGCCGTGTGCGGCTCCGTTAAAGATGATACAATATGGCAGTTTGTACCACTGCATGTACAAGTTTGACAGCAGATGACTTAACACTTCACAGCAGTGCAGAGCTGTGAAATGGAAAGGGCCTTTTCTTTTTTTAAAGAGTAAAAATTCAGTTTTATTTTTGACATGGACAGTGATACGTGACTCACACCTGGAGTACTGCTACAGTTTGGACTGATATGACACTTCTGGTTGAATCATCAGCACAACAGATCAAAACTGCCTGAAATAATGTTTTCGGATACAATGTATACAAGCAAAAACTAATCCATGGCTAAAGTTTATTTAGTTTAATAACATATGCCATTATACCATTTTGTACCATTTTAACATCATCATAATATATAATAACAAAAATAGTAATACATTTTATTTTTAATACACTTTACATTAGTAATAATAGATCTCAAAGTGCTACAAAGTAAAAATAGATAAAAGCAAATAAAAACAGTGCAATTTAAAACAGTACTTAA
>JAVQJG010012121.1:0-15725 GCA_036024015.1 Craterocephalus amniculus
ATAGATAGATAGATAGATAGATAGATAGATAGATAGATAGATAGATAGATAGATAGATAGATAGATAGATAGATAGATAGATTGATAGATAGAAAGATAGATAGATAGATAGATAGATAGATAGATAGATAGATAGATAGATAGATTTATATAAATATATATTATATACAGTTTTAACCTTAATTTCATCTTTAGCAAAGTCTGTATCAAATAACAGCATCATCATCTCTTAGTTATGGTAACGCTTAATTTCCTTGTTTCAATCTCTCTTTCCTTATGGAGATTATTTGCCAGGGAGGATGGTGAAAACGTGGTTCACATTTCAAGGCTGCGTGGTGTGAGAGTGGACTCCGTCAGCTCGCTGCTGGAGGTTTGTGATGATCAACACCTAGACTCTTAGAGCATATTCTAAGGACTGTGATTCTAAAACCAGTGATCTATCCTTTAAAGGAAGGAAGATAAAATTTAACGGTCAAATTTATGGCAGGAGATAAGAATGTGTGTTCTGATTTTAATCAGAATGAGCTGTAGGGGAACGGACCTAAGACAGAAAGGTGGAGTTCAGCATGCAGCACACAGCACTGGCTCCATCAGGGTTAAATGTCTGCTTTCATCCTCGCAGTTGCACCACATAAGTCTTAAAATTTTCTTCAGATTTTATCCACCATGAAAAGCTCCATATTACTGTGCTCTTTTAGTGATCATGGTGCATTTTTTCTTTTGCCAGGTGATTTCACAGGGCACAGCAGAACGTACACAAGGGATGAGTGGTGTGAACCCACTCTCCTCCCGCTCCCACGCCTTGCTTCAGATTCAGCTTAGAGATCTGAACCAGCAGATAAGTGGAAGGTGAGTGACCTGAAATGTTTTATTAGCTTCGCTGAGTGACTTATGATTTGTTTGACTAGCTTGTTCTTTGAGCTTTTTTGTTGTTAGCAGGATTTTGCCAACATTTGTAGGATGTCATGGAAGTTGGTGGAGAAGAGGAGCATTAAGAAGGGCCAAAGTTAGAAAAGCCTTTCTGAACATAGATTTGGAAGGTTATACATAATTGTATGAAATGAGATTAGATTTGCTCGGATCCAAACGTTGTCAGGGTCCAAAAAAACGCCACTCTGTTGGGTTTTCTGTCATTTCTGCCATGTATCCCATCATGATGACAGTAATACTTTGATCTATAAAAACTAAACTGGAAACTCAGGGAGACCATTCCAAGAAATCACAAAGAAATTACAAAATTTTACCTCAACTACATACTCAAAGTGAAGTTTTGCTTGTTGCAAAAAGGCTTAATAATGAACTTGTATATGCAACAAGCATAATTACATAACTGCTCTGCAATAAACCGTCAGACCTTGATGAAGGTCTACATTTCCAGAGTGCTCTTACACTTATATTTTCAGTTTATAGTTTACAGTTTTCCTGTTACCTTTGCCTTTGTGTCCTGGGCTATATATGAAACCACCAGCATGAACCAAAAACCACCAACATTTACTGTATATGAGAAGACTGAGCATAGAAATCTGTGTGCGTGTGTATCTGTGCAGAATGTGGTTTGTTGACCTGGCAGGAAGTGAAAGGGCATCAGATGCCAAAGAACCTGACAGGCAGAGTCGTATGGAGGGAGCCGAGATCAACCAGAGTCTGTTGGCTGTAAGTTATACAAAATAACTACTTTTTTTTAAATACTCAGACATCCCTCTCAAGACACATGAGAATATGTTCTGTCTTATTGTCCATTTATTTCTTTTACTTTTCTTTGTCTTCAGCTTAAAGAATGCATTCGTTCTCTTGACCGAGCAGAATTGCACACACCTTTTCGACAAAGCAAACTTACTTTGGTAAGAAGATTATTGTGACTAATTAAACAAGCATACATGAATGTCATACCTGATGCTCGTTTCTCCTCTTTGAACCATAAATTCTTCTGTGATTTAATGTAGAAACACTTCATTCTCTTTCCAGGTTTTAAAGGACTCATTTCTCGGTGACTCAATGACATGCATGATTGCAAACATTTCTCCTGGTCACTCAGCAGCCGAACACACACTCAACACACTGAGATATGCAGATCGGTACGTATTTGGTGAGAATGATTCTGTAGTGGTAATAGTAAGTTGACATATTTGACAAGCTAGTGTAAATGAAGTCCTTCTCTTTTGCCTAAATGATGTGACATGATCAAAGTTTTTTTGTTTTAACAGGGTGAAGGAACTGAGAGGAGGATTAAAAGGAAGACGAGGGAGCAAGATGGTACCTTCCCCCAAACATTCCCTGTCCAAAGGCACTAGCAGCAGCAGTGTTGGGACCCCTAAAAAAACAAAACTAAGGAAACAAAGTCAGATTTTAGGTTCCAATACGCCTTCAGCAAAGTCACACTCAGGGGGCAGACTTCTCTGCTCAACACCCAAGAACAGTATTAGTGGAGAGGAAACTAAAGCAGTAGCCACAAACGGGATTGGACTTGAATATATAACACCAGTCAGAGGTTGGCTAGGGGCGAATGATAAGAGCCTTGGCAGTAAAGGAGCAAATGAAAGAGAGACCAGGAGAGTAGAAAATGAAAGTTATGAAAGCACTCATAGCAGCTATGTTAGAAAAAAAAATGCCAGGGCAGTGTTGGAACAAGAAAATAATGAGCAGCAAAAACAAGTAGAAACCCGTAAAGCTTGCTCAGCTTTTACGGAGAGGGAATCTGGATTCTACCACAGAGTAGAAGAGAGCTGGCAGAACATCACGGACGATACGAGAGGATTGAAAGCAGAAGGGCTAGAACCAAGAAGACAAGGGGAAAACAGCAGAAACCCAAGCAGTGAGGAGTTGAGGCAAAGTGAAAGAGGACTGCAGAAGGTTGATGATATGGAGAGGAAGAAGCACCTCAGACGTTATCATCAGCAGCTGCAGCAGTTCACGTCCTCATCAGTCTCTTCATCTGCCCACGTCTCCTCATCTTCAACATGGCCATCTTTCTCTTCTTCTGGCCAGTGGTCTCTGTCTTCCCTTCAGCACTCATCTCCCCTCTCAAACTTCTGTAACAATCAGGATGAGGATGCTCTTGGCAACAGTGGGTGTAGTGAAGACCCAAGGTTTTTTTTGGAAGAAATAGAGGCACGCTTCAGGCAAGACTGGTGTTTAAATAAGAAAAGAGGGTCAATTAAAGCAAGAGATGAAGTGAAAGTCCAAAGACCAGCTGGTATGGAAGAGGTAGAGAGGAAGTGTGCTTGGGTTGCAGCCACAGAGATGAAACCTGCTAATTGGATGGCTGGTCCGACTTCGTCAGAAGCACGACTGTCTTATAGCTGCAATTCAGAGACTAGAAAAGAAGCAGAAGGGCTGGATTCCTCAAATATCCCAAAGAGAAATAAGGAGAAAGAGTCTGCTGACTGCTACAGCATTGAGTCTACCTACGGTTGCAATGACAGCGACCATACTTTTGAGTCCCAGCATCAGCAGGCTCCTGCTGAAAGGCCCCTCTCACCACCATTTGAACACACCCCGCTGACCCCAAGTAAATCCAGTTCCGTCGAATCAGACTATACAACCTGCAATGCCGACATCCATACTTTTGTACGCCTGCAAAATGCTCAGAGAAAGAAGGCAGCCTTCTCTGTTACCAGTCAGTCAACAGCATTACCTGTTGCTACTGTCATGACAACGTCTGCATGTCTGATACCTGCTGCGTCCCTTCACAGACCACCAGAGTTTCCTGTTTACACAGCGGTGTACAACTGTCCAGCCAAAAAGTGTGTTCCACCTCAAGATGAGACTTCTGGGGATGCTTTGAGCTTCATCATGGATCCACTCAGCATCTCCCTGCTTCAAGTGGACCAACAGGCTGCAAGCGCTTCATTTCTACAAGGAAACATCAGCAACTCCTCAGTCTGTCCAGCTGAAAGGGAGAGTGGAGACAGGAACAGAGGTGAAATTGGAGAGTGTTGCTCCTGGGCTGAAATGAATGAAGAAAAGACTCTCCATCCTATTGTTACAAATAGTAATCACACTGAGCGACAGATATACATAAAAAAACATGCCTGTGGAATAGGTAAGTGTGAATTATCTCTATCTGTCTCTCTGTATGTGTGTTGAAAGCATTCAACAGCTTCTTTTTTGTCAAGGTACAAACAAGCCTCATATATCTGGAATTACCCAGGCCTCCATCCAAAATCAAGAGAACATTCAGAAAAACCATACAGTACCAGCTCTTTACAACAACGAAGGCAGTACATCTCCAGCTAAATCTGCTTCCTGCGCATCTGAATATCCATCAGAATATGCATATGTTGAGAACAGAAAACAATCATTCTCCATTACAACAGAACAATCAGGAGGTTCCTCAGCTCACTCAAATATACAACTTTCAGACCAATCCAGGAATTCAAACATTTCAGCTAAACCAAACAATCCTGCAGAGTTAAGCAGGCAAGACAGATTTAGCAATCAGCAAATTAAACCCACAGTCCATCTGCTTACCCAAGACAACCTGAACCGTGCCAAGTAAGTGTGAGAGTTGTCAGTATTTTGTGAAGTCATTCAGTATAAATGTGAATTTGATTTGTACATGCTACTACTACAGAATACTACCAATCTCACTTAATCTGTAATTAGGTGGTGTATTGTCAAGGCCCATTTGGAGCAGCTGAAAGAGATGGAAGCTTTATGTCAGAAAGAGGGGAAGCTTTTGTGCCAGCAACATGACATGGTTAGTTAGACTAAATTTAAATCCAGAATTGTTAGTTCAGTCAAGTTATACTCCTTTGTTTTAATGAACTTCAGATTTAAAGGATTTATTTAAAGGAAATGTTTGTTCCTCTTTGTCTCCCTTTCTAATAGGCATTTGGGGAATATGTCTACAAGCTGGCAGAGATCATGGAAAGAAAAGCGAGATGTGCGAACAGCATGAAAGCTCAGCTGCAGCCGTATCTGACACCCTTTCATTCTATGAACTCTCAAACCCAATGAGAGGCTAATGATTGTGATCCAATTATGTGAACTGAATATGTTTTTGTTTTTTTAAAGAATATGCTTCATTTTTATGTGTACTTACATGAGGTTATCTTTTTAAGAAAACACTGTTTTTTTTCTAGTGCATGTTTAATATTTAAGTGACTTAATTTATGATTGGACAATTATTCCTTGATGTGTGTTGCATAAAGACAAATGTCTTTTCAGTAAAACAAAACAAAACAAAACAAAAAAAAACAACAACCAAAAAGACAACAAACCCAAAACTGGATGACATGTTTTCTTCTTATGTTGAAAATACAGTAACATATTTTGTAGAATTTAATCATTACTCTCCTATGAAACTCAGGTTTTTACAAAGGTATTTACAAGCAACCGGGTATTTTTTAAATACTGTACTTGTCTGTGAGTAGTTTCAGTATTAAACAGAGGCATTAATTGTTTTTTTGTTTGTTTTACAGCCAATAGTTTTTACACAACTGCAATGGTTTGCGTTTGAATAAAACTTGCTTGATCAACAAACCTGCTCTTTTTTTCCCCCAGATAGGTGCTTCTCTTTATGTGGTTTTGTTTCTTTTTCTATTATGATTACTTTTACATAACCATCCTTTAACAGAAGAACTTTTGTTCTTAGGACCTTTTACTTATTTTAAGGTTTTTTAAAGTTATAGTTTATGGACATTTTACTTCAGAACTCCCATGTTTCATTCAGATAAGTCACTGAGTTCTTTGCATTGATTTTCTGTTTAAAGCATACTGAGTAATGTTTTGATAAAGTCTTTGCAGAACTAAACCAAATGAAGGTTTATTGGTGTAGAACTTTTCAAATATAAATAGTTTAAAGTACTTAAATAATACCAAAAATCAAACTGAAAGAATTTTAAAATGTTGAAGGCTTTCAAGCAGCACTGTAAATAAAAAAACAGTCCACCTGTTGTCATCCAAACCAGAAAAACATGCGCAAACTCCCTAACGTGAACGCGCCCGTCAAGAAGCAACGTCAAACCATCTGACCAGCTTGGAAGAATTTGGTTGGCAGCAACTGCATCACAACGTTGAACAACGGCGCGGAGGGTCACGTGACAACATCTGCTGCTGCCTGCTGGCTGAGCGAAGCGTGTTAGCAGGTAAAGTAAAAAAACCTGCTACATATTTAATGGGTAGATATATATATAACAAATAGCTCAAATGCTTAAACTCGTCGACGTATTAAAGTTTTTTACCTGACGGAGTTAGATTGACATATTCGTGTATCCCTTCGCCAGGTTCGGTTGTTAGCTATCTGTCTCGCGTACTAGCCAGTGCTGTTTCGATACTGAGTACTGCTTTGTATATGGACCAGGCCGTTCACATGCCGGGCAGTTGACATTTTGTTACCGATAACCGTTGTGTCTAATTCTATTTCGACAACTTTTTACCATTAGTTTCTATTACTAGAAACAAAAGAACGAAAACTATCCGTTATGACGGTTAATGAAACACGCTACTGTTTTTTTTCTGTTTAGGTTGTTAGCTTACTGCTAACATTTAGCTTTCCTCTCGGTCTACACAAAGGGAGACATCGTCGCACTTGACACATTTGTTTATTTTGTCTTAGTATGTCGGTACAGTTTGATGAATAACAACTATATTAATAGAAATATCAACCAAGGTCGAATTTATTGCGCATATATCCTTCCCGTAGAATATGGAGATTTTGAATAAAGGGTTCACGAACGAATCGCACACGGAAACAAAGGCGACCGACTAGCCACGCTACAGCTATCAAAAGCTAGGTGACCTAATGTGAACGTTAGTCCGTGTCCCTCAGATCTCCGTCTAGCGTTTTGTAACGTCTTCCTAAATAAGATGAGGCTTTAGTAACCGTTGACTTAACATACATACTTCTAACATTGAAAATGGAACAAAAACTAAACGGTTGACGCCAACCATGCGTCACAACTTTACGACTGTGCCCAAAATTTCAGCCGGATCTTATTAACATTTGTGTGATCCAATCGGTTGGTCTCATTAGGTATCAAATGCCTCCAAATGGTTGGTTTTTCTTTTGGGTAAAAGTCTATTATTGCATGTGATATAACTGAGGCTGATTTGTTTATGCTTTCATTCGTGATTCTCGTGAAATGTGTGCGCTTTTATATAGTACTTTTGATCCAATGGCTGAGTATCCTCTCGCAGTACTTAAATTGGTCAGCAGGCATACATCAGGCAATACGGGCAGGAACTAACTAACGGTGTTTTTGTGAGGGAAAGTAAGAGAGAGAGAGCTGTAATATGACACCCGGACAGTCCCCTCTTGGCTAGCTAAATTTAACCAGGGATGTTGGGGGCGACAGATGGGGTTATAGTCTTACATGGTATATAAGAGTGAGTGGGTCTGCTTATATTCTGTGTACATAACTAGCTGCGCATATTAACTGCATTTTGAGCACAAAAATCCAGTGTAATCATCTCATGGGATGACCACCATTTCTCTTTGCTTCTTTTCTTTATCTTTTCTCCAGATTTTTTCTATTTTGTACATACATTGTTTTGTATATACTGTATATCATGACTTCAGTGGTCAGCAATCAAGCCCGTGGGACTCGGGACAAGCCACTGCCCACCACCACACAAATGACACAGCCACAGAAACAGATACAGGTGGGGTATTACCACTTTATTAAGTCTGAAAATATAGTCCTTGGATATCATTTTGAAATTGAAGTGAAGAATGTAAAATATAATTTTGCTTTTGAAAATCTGTAGAGCCACTATAAAAGATTAAAGAAAAAATTAGTTGTGTTTGGTGTTGTGTGTTTGAATTTAGAAACAATGGGGAAATGTAGTTTTCATTGTCCTTACATGTTTTCTCACTGAACTTAATCTGTGTACCAGGCCACAGCAGAACAGATTCGTTTAGCCCAAATGATCTATGACAAAAATGATGCAGACTTTGAAGACAAGGTCAAACAGGTTAGTTCATACAGTCACTAAGAAAAAAAAATCGTGAAATTTCCAAGCTTGAGGACCTTGTTGTGTTACACTTCATTCTAACTTTATACCTTTTGGATGCTTAGTTGATCGAGGTAACTGGAAAGACTCAAGATGAGTGCATGGTAGCCTTCCATGACTGCAACGAAGATGTAAACAGAGCCATCAATTTTCTACTTGAGAGCACCTCTGACACAGTAAGTGTGTACTGACAATCCACCCCCATAAATTCATACTTGTAGTATATGGCTAGTCCTTTTTTTCTGTTTATATCAATATAATGACTCATGCATTACTTTGATCACAACATTGATGAATTGTTGAAGTGCTAACATCACACTATTCTTTACTTCTTCAGAACTCCTGGGAGACTGTGGGGAAAAAGCGTGGCCTTGGAAAGGAAGGCGGACCCTCCGAGATGAAGGAAAACAGGGAAAAGAAAGGAGAGAGGGAAGCAAGTCGTGGACGTGGAGGGCCCAACAGGAAGGGGAGAGGCATCAGTCGAGGACGTGAAGGTAGGAAAAATAAAAGATCATGTTAATAAAAACTGGGTTTTTTTATATATACATACACACATATACATAACACTGTGTGTAATGTATTGTTTGAAATGTTTTCACTTGTCTCACTTTCCTCCTCATTTTGATTGCTGCTAAATTTTAGGTCGTTCAGAGGAGAATGGGTTTGAGGTGGCTCTTGGAGAGAGGGGGGCAGACCGTGGACGCAGAGGGCGGGGCAGAGGTGAGCACTGACAACTTAATCTGCCATCTTATCTGTGTTCTTTGCTGTACCGGATATTTTATTTCCATTTTATTTATTTTGTATGTTCTGAAATTTGATAACATCTTAAAAGTGCTTTATCAGGAGTTAAGGTGAAGTTTACAAATCAGTAGTGTTCAGTTTCTGTTTTTACTTATACTCTCAGGACCAGGGGGTCGCGGCAGAGGAAGAGGAGCTGCTGGCAACAGGTTTTCTTCACAGGGAATGGGGTATGAATGTAATAAATGTGAATTTCAAATCCAAAATAACCATAAGAGATGGTGATGTTGATTAACAAGCACATATCTTAAAAACAAATATGTGGAAAACCACATTTCTGAATCTCTTAATGGAAAGGTTTCAAAATGAAGGGCTTATCTGCAGTACAATTCCTCCCTTTAAACGTATCTCAACCTTCCCCAACTCTTTCAGCACCTTCAATCCAGCTGACTACTCTGCCAATTCTGGAGCTCGTCAGGAGCGTTTTGAAGGGGATGGTAACGAAACTGCTGCGGGAACTGGTACGTAAAATAACATAGAATACAATGACACCTTTACCAATGGCCACTTGTTTTTTATGTTTTTTTGGTGGGTAAAGTTTAATTCTTTATTAAATAGTAGCACTCCATCACTTGGTGGTATGAATTATCAATTCCAGACTACAAGGTGTGAAACTAAAGTAGAATTAATGAATTAATGGGGAAAACTAATTAAATGTGATCATGGCAACTTGTCTGTTTATGTTTTGCTAAGGGACATGGGGAGGCAGTCAGGAAGACTGGACATCAGAGGACTGGAATGAGGATGTAAGGCAGCATTTTTCGAATGATCTGAAAGGAATTTGCAACGTTTCAGTGTGGAAATCTGCTCAAACATTTTATTTAGTGATGTTGCTTTTAGAGGTCGATTGATGTGGTCTGGTGTGGTGCTGTCAGAACCTACCTCCATATTGGCCTACTTGGAGCAGCTCCTCGATGCCTGTCTGCCCTGTGGCATTTTCACACATATACACACGTTTAGGGACAGTTTTCACTGCTGATTAGCAGTTATGTGTAGTGTAAAGGCCCATTTATGCTCACTGACGGACGTAATTTGGGGCGTCTGTTCCAAACGTCTTCATGCATCCCTGCCTTCATGCTTCCATGCGTCGTTTCTGTTGCTACGGCTAATCTCTGCTAAGCGGCAGTGCTGGGTTTATTGTAAACTCCGAGATTCCGAGATACGAGATTCAAACATCGATTGGCGGCACAAACACGCTCCTATTAAGTTGTTTCTAACCACAAAAACTCGCGAAACACTTGTAGAACTTTATTTCAAAAGCGTGTGCAACTTTTGATTCTTTTCTTCATCTTCATTCTTCTTCCATGGTTTTCTTCTTCCTGTTTATCTTCTTCTTCCGTGGTTTGTTTCTGCTCCACTATGCTCAACACTGACCCTGCGGTTTCCGGTGGTATTACTCCGTCATCTGCATCGAGTGACGGATGCGCAAGGAGCCTGAAAACGCACCAAAAACGCACGGAATTGATGCAGTAGACGGACGAAACTTTCCGTGCGTGTGCATATCCATCATCTGCGTCGAGCATTAATGGGCCTTAAGTCTACCTGTGGGAGGGACAATGCTCAGGCCACAGTGAAGTGAGAGCAAGTCAGAAGAAATGCATTTGGCTGCACCAGAACCAGAACAGCCCTGTTTTAAGTGGATCTGTCATATTGGCTGTCCGAAACATTTTAAACGCCAATGCAGATCAACGTTGAAATAACAAATATCGACTCCAGTAATCAGCCTGGCCGGTAATCGGTCGACCCCTAATTGTTTAAAACATGCCTGCTTAGTTTCTACGATCTAAAAATGGTTTGGCAGTAAGTATTTTGATACATTGTAAAAATCTACCAAACCTTTTAAAAGATAGCAATGATTTAAAATTTTTCTCTGAGCAGATCTACTATGATCCCTGGTGCCACAGTATTAACTGACGATTCTTTGATTTTGTTTCAGTTGTCTGAGACCAAAGTTTTCACTGCCTCTTCTGCTCCAACAAATCACATCACACCTGGACACAAGTAAGCCATCTTTCCCTAAGTCCAAGTAGTCTTTAACAACCACATAAAGCTGGCTTTATTCTGTAGAAATACGTTTTATTCACCTGTATCATACTAATCCCCTTTGCGCACTTCTCCTATACTTTGTTTTTCTGTTATTTTTCCTTCCCTTTACACTCTTGTCTCCTGCCTTTCCTCAGCGTGGATCTGGCAACCCTGCTACCCAAGACTGGAGTGGCTGTAGGAGGTTCAATGGACTCTGACTTGGGGGCAATAGTCGAAGGCCCCTCAGCAGAAGATTTGGGCCAAAGCCTAGTGTTCACAAATTCCCACCACAATGGACGCACTGCAGCACACAGCTACGCACATGCAACAGCCAACACCTACGCACATGCTGCCTCTGCTAGCACCACCTATGCACATGCTGCTCTGGTAAGCACAACCTCATAGATACAGCATTGATACATGATACTGATATGCTATTTTTCTTCTTTTTTATTAGCTTATCTTTTGCCTATGCTCTGCTCCTAGTCCTCGGTCATAGGTTCTAGTTTCGGATCTCTGAATGCACCTAAGCAGACACCAACCCCTGACATTCGGACATCAGAGCATCTCAACGGACCTAAGCTTGGTCAGAGAGCCAGTCAGATGTTGGCCACAACCAGCAACAACAGTGTCTCCAAAGATGCAGGACCACCTCCAATGCATAGTCCTGCTCCTGCCTCTTCACCCTCTATAGATGCCAAGCCACAGAGGGCGGAGAACGGCCCTGCTACATCCCAACATTGTAAGTTCATCTCAATGTAGATAAAGATTGAACAACCACATTTAGAACAGGACCTTTCACATCCATCATCTGCTCTTCAAACTAAATATGTTGACCCTCATTCCCTGTTTTCTCTAGTGGAAATGAAGCTTCAGCCAGAGCCGTCAGCAGTGCTCAGCCAGCTGGCTCAGAGGCAGCAACAATCCTCCATCCTTCCCACAACAGATCTTCTGGGTCTATCTCAGTCACATGCACCACAGGCCCCCACACCACCAGGTAGGACTGCAGCATAGTGGTGTACTGTGCTTTTTGTTTTTTATCCAGATATTGATAATTGATTAAAAAGTTTAGCAGTCTATTGATCTGATCAATAAATTACATGACCGCAGCATGACCGGAACCACATATGGAAATTGATGCTAGTAATGTGTAGTTATTACTCTTGTACCGCAAACAGTCCTACCCAGCGTTGGTTCAATCAGATCACAGAAACATTAATTTTCTCTTTTTGTCTTCTTCTGACAGTTGTTTGATTGTGGGGTTGTGACATTAATGGTATTGTTAATAAACATGATGCTTTAAATTTCAGGTCATGAGTCGTCTGTTCTTCCTGCAAGGGATGGGGCTTCTCCAGGAAGTAAGGTGTCAGGCCTGGAGCCTCCAATAACTGAGACCCCTCAGCGGCAATTAAAGACACAGAGACGCAGAGTTCCTCCTCCCTCTAAGGTAAAACCTTTTTTAATGAGACCGAATTACATAACATTCATGCAGTAATGGTTGAAGATTCATATCACGTGTGAGAGAAGCTAGGACTTGGAGGTACAGCCTGCCACGTTTTCATAATTAAGCTACTACCCATCTTCTATCTGTACCTCAGATTCCATCATCAGCTGTGGAGATGCCGGGCTCAGCAGATATGTCTGGCCTGAATGTGCAGTTTGGAGCTCTCGACTTTGGGCCAGAAGCTGCTAGTGGAACAGCAGACATGTCACAGACCGAAACAACCAGGGAACACACCCCTGCTCTGACCCAAGCAACCATCACTGTTCATGCTGCTGCTCCCACACAGCAGCCACAGAACAGCATGTTCTCCAAACCAGGAGCTGTGAGGTACATGAAGCATGTCGTTTTAATTTGGTGTGTGAGTTGCAGGTTTGAGTGAAATTTTCATATTAACATTGGAGCATCTCTCTCCCATGCTTCTCTTGACTCTGTGAACAGTGAACACATGAACAGCTTACCTGTCTCGGATGCCAAATTCCCCTCACCATCTTTGGGTTTACCCAGTGCTACTCCTTCCCCCTCCATTGGTCTTCCTGTTGCAGCAGCACCACCTTCCTCTTCTGTTCCTGGTACAGCCAGCCGTGTGGAGAATAGTGGGCCCAGGTCTCTTCCACCGCATATTGGCTTCCCTCAAAGCAAAGAGGTCTCATCAGTTGCTACTGCTCCTTTGACAGTAAGAATAAACCCTTTTCTGTCTACTAATGTAAGTTGACACTAGCTAAATGATAAAACTGAAACTAAATATTTCTTTTCTTAGAATGGCTACACTGGCATGAAGACACAGAGTGCACAGGAAAGTGAGTACTTTGACCATTGTCAGTTCTTAGTAGCTTCACTGGATAAAGTGTATTTTCAATGTATTTACTGTATGGTTGTTTGGAAGCTTAAACATTCAAAAATGTCTTTTTCTTTTAAACCAGCTACAATGTCATCGAGAACACTAAAAACGGAGTCCCCTGTTATGACAAGCGAGAGTGGCTCAGGCCATCATGTCCCTTCCCCTGCAGTTACACCTTCCCACTCGACACCCATCGCACCACTCAGCAGGTAAAGGAACCTATGACATTTAGGTCAGAGAGGATTGTTGCAAACATACACTGCCTAGCTATAAAAACGAAACCTCCGCTCTTAGACTATTCCAAACAAATGGTTTCTGTAGTAAATCCTACATTTTAGGTGGCACCAAGTTATTACTTATTGACTGAGTTACTTCTCATTCCTGGAGTATGTGGACGACACATCCTACAGTTGCAGAAAAGATTTGATTGTTTCAGAAAGATGTAATTACTAGTCTGCATCAAGCAAATGGAAACCTATTAAAGTATGCAGTATCTACTAATGTTGGAGTTAGAGCAGTTTGACATATTAAATCTGCAGAGTAGAGCGGTGAATTATTGTATTTGAGGAAGAAATGTGTTCAGGGGAAAAAAATCAGGAATAAAGATTGCAGTCTGGAGCTGCGGATAAAGATCAGGTGAGTCCAGATTCACCCTGCTCCAGAGTGATGGATTAATCACAGTAAAAATACTGTTGGGTGAAGTGATGTACACTTTATCCCCAGTTATGAATTTGGGTTTGTCCAGGAGAATATTTCATATAGCCATCAGACTTTTAAATACTTAAATGTTTTTCTTAAATGAAGAAGCTTTAGGTGGAAATAAATGTTGTGACAGTCCATAAGTTTATAAACAGGATGCCACAGTGGCTGCATGATGTCAAAGTTAAGGACGGGCAAATGAAACATTTACATGGTTTTTGGCTAGCAGTGTATTTTTTTATACTGAATTCTATAAATACTCCTGAGTTTTCTATCTTCATCCTACTCTTTCATAAAGATTCTGACACTATTTTGCCATCTTTGTAGTAATGTGAGCAGTACTCACTCATCTGGATCAGCCCTCACCACAACTTCTTCCCTCACAGTAAGTATTCTCACAAAAATACCATGCTGACATCAATCTGCTGATTAACTTTAAATTTATGTTAAAACAGGCCTTTTCTTTTTAGCGTTTCTGAATGTGACTTTTCCTCATGTGCCTTTTGCTCATCCCTTGTTCCTTTTAGATGACCAATGAGGAGAGCAGCAGCAACCTCCATGCCTTTTCTTCATCATCTGCCAATCAAGTTGTCAATCAAGGTGCATCAGCTACTCCAACTATCAGTAGCTCGTCTACCAATGGCTCGCACCAATCTGGAGCACCTGGCCTGATTCAGAACGGCACAAACATCACTCTCTCAGCTGCAGGCAGCCGTACAGCACCTTTGCTTACCACCACTTCTGGTACAGGCATAACCACATTGACACAGAAATGAAAATATGTATTTTTTTAAAATATTTTTTTAATTTATTTTTTCAATAAGTTATTTTGCTTAAAAACTAAAATAAAGTAATAAAGTAATGTAACCCTAGTCTTTTTCCTCAGGTAAAGCTCCTCCTAACTTGGCCCAAGGTGTGCCACCTCTCCTGGCCAACCAGTACATAATGGGCCCTGGTGGCTTGCTCCCTGCTTACCCGGTAAGTGTCAGCTTTCCTTATCATATACCCAGTAAAGGTGAAAGAAACACAAATGTTTGTGCTGTGGGAATTATTGGGTCTCTCCATATCTTAGTATTCTGACACTACTTTTTCGTGTTTTAAAACTCAACTTAAAACCTAAATTGTTACAAAAAGATCAATGTGGGTGTGTGTGCCCCCATCTTCAAATGATGTGTGTATTTCATCAAATTTCAGTTCACCTTATCGAGGAGGCCTGCATTTTCAGGAGTACTTGTGGGGAATAGTTGCAGCGAGATTATTTCTGTTCTTTAAATCTATTACCAATTTCTTAAAGATTGCAATATATTACCAAGTTAGATAACTATCTACTGATGTCTTCGTTTCAACAGCAGATCTATGGATATGAAGACTTGCAAATGCTGCAGTCTCGACTTCCTTTGGTGAGTCTGTAGTATTTAATACAAAGATGAACTAACTGGCTACTTTTGTGCTTGACTAGTTTTTGCCTGCCATGAGCCTTTTTAGATGTTTTATATCCAGCACACACAGCTGTGGTAGTGTGGTAATGCTGTGTAGTTCATAGCCCATATTTGTAATATTTCCTCATTGTTTTAGAGTACTTTAAAAAAAAATCATTAAGTTTCAGGGTCCGACGCTAAGGTTTTTTCCTACTTGCCCTGTCGGGCAAGTACTTCTCAATTCTACTTGCCCCATCAAATTTCTTACTCACCCTGCCAAATAGGTCATGCAAACTTTTGCTCACGACTTACATCTTTCTAAATTAAATTTCCTATTGACTGTATACTATACTAAACAACACTTCTTCCTTCAGAAGAATATGTCATTGGTGACATGCATTGGAAAACATTTTAACAAAAAACAATACAATTCCCTTATGAGGGTCCAGAAAGAAGTATGTGTAAGTATAAGTACGTTACACCCTCC
>JAVQJG010012127.1:0-17712 GCA_036024015.1 Craterocephalus amniculus
TCGAGAAACCACTTTGTCTCCCATCTCAGGCAGGAATGGCCAAAGGTCTGTACTCTGACACATTAACCTCTCCTGGATCTGGACAAACTTTGGGAGCGGGGTATAATGCTGATAGATTGGACTGGAGGCCAGACGCTCAGCAGAAAATTTAAGCAGTCAAAGTCAAGTGCAAGAGCTGATTTCATGCTACCTGCTCAGAGTAACAGTCCGCCACGGTCAGGAGAGAAGAGTTGCCTTTACAGATGTGGGACGAACGAAAAGGACAGAACCTCCCTCAGAGCACTGCTTGGTTACAAACATGTGCCCTTTTAGTTAGCACCACCGCTCTTATAAAACATTGCTATATTTGTAGATATCCGACACATTCACATTCAAAAGGCATAATTATGCATCTACACACACGCTGACATGCGCACGCCTCTATCCCACAGACAGAGCTTGGAGGAGCCTCTAGATCAAACCGAGCTGATTAACAACTCCTGGGAGACGTTCGCCCAGCCAACATGTCTGCAGCCACAAACTCCCACAACCAGAGCAATGCTGAACACACACACACCGATCGCTCTTCACATCCAGAATAGTCTCTGCAAACACAATGACTAAGACCTAGAGGAACTTCGTATTCACCGCAGCAGAGAAATCCTTTTAGCAGAACTGCTGACACCAACTTGCTGCCTGAGAGCTACATGGGTGTACACCAAACTGTGAGGTGCTCCATGTGTGGAGCTTCAGAAAAAAGGGACAGCATCTCCCGTCACGCTACTCCAGAGGCTTTGATTTACAAGACCCCGGAGGGTTCAAAATCTATGAGGCACACTGAGTGTCTGCATGGCAAAAGCTTCATTTTGGAACAGTATCATTCAGATGTCTGCCATAAAAGCACTTCTAAGGGCTGGGTTATACTTGCTTTTAGCAACACGTCCACATACATAACATGGCACACTCGGTCATACACAAACAAACATTTTGGCTGCATCACGTTGAAGTTGTGCCGCACAGATGGTGCAGGACATTAACGTTTATGCTTGTGTATACAGAAAGTTTATTCAGGCCTTCAGAATATAAATAAAAGGTTCAGCCCATTAGTGCATAAAGCTGTACAGATGATATAGCTGCATTCTGAAAGAGAGCATCCTTCACAGTGGAAAGATTAAGAAAGGTTATAAGAAGAACACATTACAACAATGCTAACAAGGTGTAGGAAGTTGCATACCACCACAGGTGGATTGTTCCACTGCTCGTACGTGCGCGCAGCATATGGGTAAATGCGGTCATTGATGATCTGGAGGGTTGTCAAGCCAATAGCCCTCATGGAGCTGAAGTAGGCCTCCCAGAACCAGCGAGCCTAAAAGACAAAGCAGGATAACTAAATCTGTATCCAAAGAAAGAATGTAAGCAATAAACAGTTAACACAATACAGGCTGTAGGATTAAATACAATAACACAATAATAACGACCTGCATTTTTGTAGGCACTTAACAATTACAACCATACTGTCATAACAGAAACTTTATGCATTATTTGTAGAACCTAAAACTTAAGGAAAGTCAGTGTGGACCTTTATATTTTTTGTCTATTTAAAGCCCTCTTAAGAATGTCTGCAAGTAGGGGTGCACCGATTTATCGGCAATCCAAATTATCGGCCCCGATCGCCTTAATTTTGGGGATCGATCAGTGATCGGTCGATCAATACATGTGAAACTGATCTTATCCACTACCTCGCAAAACACACAAGACATTGTTAATTTTTCTTAGCAAGAGACTCAAAGCAGGTCTGAAATTCAACCTGTTGAGGCAGTTTTGCGTTTACAATATGAGAATTAGACAAAAGGAACTGATATTTTGGTTATGTGGACAGCAGTGGTTATAGTTTTTCAGTTATATATTTATAAAACTACCTTGTGCAGTTAAAAATTTTGCATTGTAGTATTGGTATTGTTTGTTCTTCAATAAAAACAAAATTGGTACATTGAAGATGTAAGCTGTCAAGTCAATTCCAAAGAAAAATCTGTATCGGCAGGTAAGATTTTTTAAAGATCGGCGATCGGCAAGAAAATTGCAATCGGTGCACCCCTATCTGCAAGGAATGAAGAAAACTGATTGGGGAATCAGCACCAGTAATTCAGACACTAGTGGGGCTTGGCATGCCAAGATCGACAGTCGCCATCTCTGCCAGGCACCGGCCAAGAGCCCAATAATTTACAGAAATTTAGAGATGTTCTCAACTATCACATGACAAAACGACCAGCTGATATTTCAGTTACAGATTATGTTTTGGTTTTTTTTGTTGTTTTTTTTTTTCATAACACACCTCATAACACACCTCAAAACTGATAAGATTTCCAAAAGAGAATCGCAAAGCAGCCTCACACATAAATGCAATATGGACATAATAGTGTTTCATTGAGCTGTTGAAGTGATGATATTCCCTCCTGTTTTTGTTCCTAATATTTTGTCATAGGAGTACAGCTGTTGTAGAACATAACACAAATGCGATGTCATAACTGTAAAATCCTGATATTCCCCACATTCCTCCGATGTACAAAAACACGAAAACAGCATTTATTTTTACAGCGGGGCTGAAGAGAATTTAAAAAGACTGTCTAATCTCAGGGGTCTATAAATCAACCGGTGATGAAAGTTTCTTTTCCGACCAGGAGGAGGCAGAAAGAAAACTGTGCATGCCCCAGGGTCCATACTGCCACCCTCCACCCACCACCACTGCCTCTAACTTGCAGGAATTTTTATGAGCAGAGAAGAACAGACATCACAGCAAGAGAGAAAAGAAACCGTCACTTTGTCCAAATTGCTGCATCTAGCCCAGACTATGTTGGTCCACAGCAAGAAAATATTTGCAGCAAAACAAATAGGCCCACAGTCGGCAGTTCTAGGCATAAATTAACAAAATGTATATCATTCATGTAAAAATGTATATGCAATTTAAGTAACTATGGGAGTAAAACAATGCCTGTGCTCTATTAAAACAAAGTCATCTTCAAACTTTAGCTTCAAGCATTCCTCAACAGCCCCCACTCCATTTTTAATGGCAATATCAAAACGTAATGTAAGGAAGAGAAAGTGTCTAGTAGGCAGAAGATTACATCGCTTTGTTTAACTAAGTAAAAGTGCCAAACATATGGTTAGACCTTCCGACCAGAAATGGCAGCTGCTGCCAGAACCAGGCGATCATTAGCGTTTTTGGCATAATCAAAAACAGCACTAAAAGCACGCCTGCTTCAGTCATGCGAGTTTGTCGCCGGGAATTATGTTTTGCCTCAAGATTTATTAGCGCTTTACTTTTAACTGTGATCAAAACATTTCCACACACACACACACAAAAAGACACACAAGTACAAGCACTGTAGATACACAACTACACATAACTTGTTAATAACCTGGTGTAAATCAGCTCTCATTAGAATGGCTAAAATAAAAACTAACAAGACTTTAGGCCTTGAGGACCAGTTAAACACATCTATTGCAAGAGCGGGGTTCAGGTGGGATTACATAGCCCAGTTGTGAGCCCTCCGTTTTCCATAATCACTGATTTTATTTTGGTTTTTTTCCCCACGAAGAACAACTGTTGGATAGCACTGCTTTCCTTCTCTGTTCAGTTTTTACAGTTTAGATCTCATGCTACCTTTGTGACAGTGTGGACGGAGTATAGGAATATTATGGAAGACTTAATTACAGTTTAACAAGAAAAAATGTCCAGGTCTACGTTTGGAATATAAAGAAGCAGTTTTAACTTCATTTACTAACCAAGAGGCCACTGCAGAACAATTGCTTATTTGTTTTAATGGACAGATACATCTAGTAGGAAGTCTGGGCTAAAGAAAAAGCAGATGGAATATAATGCAAGGTCAAAATAAGTAGAGCTGAATAAGACAATCCCCCCACCCACCCCCCAACCCCCCCACCCATCTTATTTAATAGTTGATTTCATTTAGCTATGATAATTTATTAAAAGATCAGCAGCACATGTGTCCTAGTTTGAGGAAATTTGAGGATGACCTTCATTAAGGTTATGGAGGTAAGTTGTGACTCTACTTTAGCACTTTGTATGTTTCCCAACTGTTTGGCGTGTTGTCCAAAGAGGATGCTGTTACATCATCTCAAATCTGAAACTGAGCTCTGATGTCTGAACAAAGATTGAAAAATAGTGTTGGATGTAGAACTGTAGACTACTTTCTATTAGTACCTTCTGCTTAAGATATCAAAATATTTTTGCCATGTACATGTACTCACAGTACTCTGCTGTAGCCATCTGATGAATATCAATAAAAACAGATTTTATGATTTTTCTTCTTTTTTTTTGTTGAAAACGTAGTAAACATCATCAACTCAAATGAGGTTTTTAGTCTCCCTAACAAATCCACCAGACACTCAAGCCCCAATGTTTTTTAGAGAATTTTGTGGTATACTTAGTCGGCTACTGACTTTTACAGGGATTATAAAAGGTATGGATTTGTTCATTATGACGTCTCCTTTAATGTTAGTATGCAGTTTATTCCTGCTCTTCCTGAAAGGAAGGGCTGCTTAGCCCTCTGGTGGCAAAGTAATGAATTGCATCATGCAACACCAAAGAAGAAATGAGTGTTTGAATGTTTGCCAGGGACCTCGGTATTACTGCATCACTGTTATTATCCTAGCTACAGCACTGAATTATTCTGTGTGTACGATTTTTACTATTTGCATTATTGTATTAATTATAGTGAAATGGAAGGGGCAGTATGGCAGTAATGGCAGTATGGAAGTTAAAGGAAATGATTTATTGGTTACAAAAAGTAACTCCAAAGATAGCATGGTGACCTAAAAGATAGCACCCAAAGTTCAAATAACAGCCTAAATGAGAGTCTACTTTAAGCTGAAAATCCATTATGTCTGTAGTAACATGTTTTAGATATAAATCGGCTTGCAACCAATCCATCTGTAATCCATGAGAGCAGCCAGTAAAACTACTGTAGAAAATCAATAATAACGCAAGATCTATGCTAGCATATGTTTGAGTTGTCCATAATGGCAAACCCCCAACAAACTCTGCAACCTAATGAGCAAACCATCCATATTGACTTGTCTGCTCTAATCCAAGCCCATCTCTGAGCCTTTGGCCTAAAATGTGTTTTGCCAGTGTAATTGGTAAATGGACTTGAGTTGATACAAGAGAATGAGGAGCAGCTGAACTAGTGCACTATCCTCATGGCTACTTTCACTTCTGTTTATTGTGTCTCAACACAGATATCAAATGGAAGGAGAGTAAGCCGTCTTTCATGCATTTCAATCGAGCTAAAATTAACATAGCTGAATCTTCTTTGAGGATTTTTAAATCTAGACTGAGCAAAGGAGGAAATTCAAAGTTATAAAATGGGAGGTTGGAATCCAAATTTCTGTCTCATGTACATCATAGAAAATGTGTATGTGCTGTCAGACAAAGAAAAGGTTAGTTGCTTGGATGATTTTTTAAAAAAGTAACATGGAAGAGCCCCAAATTCAGTGGCAGCACCAATGACTACCATGTAAAACAGCTCGAAAAACTGGATTTGCTGAGAGATGTTGTAACTTTTACCTGTCTTTGCATTTCTTCAACTTGTCTGTGAGGAATGCTCTTCAAGATACTGTACATCTCTGATAGTTTCTCCTCTGGAATAACCACAGATGCCCTGTGCCGGAACAAAGCCATCAAATCATTTGTGTAAAAACAAAGAAATGTTAGGGCACTTGATTTTTTTCCCTGACGTCAAAGACTTAGACTGACCTTTTCCAGTCCAGTACTTCAGAGAAAGGCAGTATGTAGGAGTCAGCCAGGATAACGGGTACACAGCCAGCCTGCAGCACATCGCTGAGGGCAGCCTGGCCCAAACGTGCTCCTCTCAAGACCACGCAGAATGAAGATTCCTGTTGACACGTTTTGTATAGGATATGTGATTTGGATAACAGGCTCTGGAGAAAAAGTTTCACTTTAAAAGCTTTAACTGCATTTTCACCTCAAAATAATAAAATTTGCTTTAATTTCCATATATTTTGCGTCTACCTCTACAATATTTCCTAATTCCAAGAAGGTGGCTAAAAAAAAAAGTGTACTGCTGTGATAATTTCTCATCAAGACAAGTGCATTTAACTAGGACTGTGCAAGTAGTACTCTGTTGTAAACCCACCTGAAGGATCTGTGGGTAGTCGTACACCTGGCCCTTGTAGCACCGTTTTCGAGCAGAGGCAGCACCCTGGGAGAGGTTACTACACTTGTCTAGGAGGAGTAAAGACTCTCCGTTTTCTTCTTTCAAACGCTCCAGGTTAGCGCGGTATTCTCGGTGAATGGCAGTTTGAGAGGACAGAATAAAGTAGCGGCGCGGCCTGGATGAATGAGATAGGAGGTACGCAACTGATTATGAAGTCAGATTTTTTTATGAATGACTGAATCCCTCCTTTATCAGAACTGGCCTCAATAATGCCAATAAACCATAACTATTCTTATACTTACAAGTCAATCATATATAATGAACACCATTAGCAAAGAAGTTGTTTAGTCATGATTTGACACTAAAGACATGAGTTTCTCAGTCAGCCACTCACCCTGGCTGTCTCTCTGGCAGCTCAACATCTGCTGAAAGGGGACTGTAAACTGGGATGCTGACATCGTAACCTTGTCTGTAGGTCCATGTAGAGAAACCACCTCCAGCCAAAAGTGCTCTGAAACAGAAGTGCCTGGATTATATCAATGCTTCCACACAATATGGATCTCAACTAACTAAAGTAACAACGAAATACTTTTAAACTAAAACTCAACTACACAAAAATTCCTCTCAGTGTGAACAAGTTTATTAACGATACTTATTTGTATGAAGTAAAATCAAAAAAGGTTTAGTGACCTTGTCTGAAGTTATTGCAATGGGTGTTGAAATGCATTTGGTATTGTGTTCTATCTTCAGGCAAGGTGAATATAAAGTGGAAACATATCAGCAAAGACACCTGGTTCTGATGAGGCGCTGTGCCAAATGGAGTCCAGCTGGATAAGCTCAGAAAATTCTTTAAAGCTAGAGATAGTGTTCACTGACTCAAGTCTGCATATTCATAAACCCAACCACTTCCATCCTAAACAATGACTATACCCTATAAGACATCTTGAAATGTTTGTCTTTCTGGTATATTTAACCAGATTTCAAAAATCACCTGCCAAATGGTAAGTAAACCTTATAACTAAATAAATAAGGACCGTTGACAAACCACTGTTAGATTTAAAAAATCACGTATTTTACATGGACATAAATTTATTCTCTCTTGGATCCAGAATGCATGGAAAAAAGTCAGTTATTTATATTTTTTGGTTGTACACACAAGATTGAGATTTTTTGAAAAATATAAAAAATCTGAACATAGAAACTTAAACAGCTTCCTTTTTTAACTAAATTGGCAGTTCTGGTTTATATTTGCGAATTTGCTTTAGATTTTCAGCTGTATATTTCTAAAATGAGCATCACTATCATGTAAGAACATCCTTTTGATGACAAAGTTCATTATCCACAGAAGGTGAGCATTCAAGACAAAGTAAAGTTTTGTTGTTACCTGTCCCTTGGCACATCCAACGCAGTATTATAGTCAGGAGGACCTCCAGGTAACATGTTAAAAAGTAGGTGATTCATCCCCTTGTCCCATCTACCAAAACAGGAATTGAGATTAATGCTTAAACAGATTAATATATCATTTAAGGAATAGAAAACTACATCAAGGAAGTTCCTGTTGTTACTTGCATACTTACTGCTCATGGAAAAACAGCTGAGTTTTTCAAAATATTACTAAGTGAATTAAAACACTTTTTGCCACCACCATAATAAATTACAATGAATCATTTAATAAAAAAACAAAGATCATGCAAAGTGAAGAATATTGGCTGTATATGCATTTAAATATCATGGCCATTGTTCTTATTCTAAATTAGACATTATTTTCAAGATGTTCCCAGATTAAAGCTGTGGAACTTTAACTGGCAAACAAGAACTCTATTTTTTTATGATGTGAACATAAGCTAGTTTTTAATCTCTCTTTCCTTGTTTGTAGTAAGAAGTAATGACACCTACATTTACCACAAGTTTTTTTTATTGCACTTTCATGTGTTTTTGTATAACTGAGTGGAATGAGTCTCAAATGTTTTATTTGCTAAAAATAAATAAATAAATAAATAAATAAAAGGAGTGTTAAATTTTTCTCGTTCTTTTTCTCTTTTTGCTAATCCAATCTGTGACTCAAAAAATATGAACTGGTCCAAAAATCTTTATAATTCGTGGACCTGGCATGTGCTGAGATGTGCTGTAGGTCCTACGAGACCTCTTTCACCCACAGATTGCTGCATCCATCTAAGTAAGAACCACTGATACTCAATTCAGTTTTCCAGCAGGTTTTCAATGTTTTCCTGCTTCAACACACTTAAATCAAATTAAATAGATCTAACAGCCAATCGACTCTTTCATTTAAGTCAAGTGGATACATGGAAAACCTGCTTGACTGCAGCCCTTGTAGGACCAAACTGAGTGTCAATGCTGTGGTTGCACCATGTGTCCAACTTGCAATGCTGCCTTTAACCAAACCTCTTATAAAGTTATTTTCTCTACATAGTCAGTGTGCTTACTGTTTATTTAGATCACATACATAACACTTTCTATTCTTATATCTAACTGAAGCTTACTGTTGATGTAACAAGTTATTTCCTTGGGATTAAATCATTAAAGTTAATATTTGGAATCATATTTAACTAACATCATTGTAAACCCTTACAGGTTAAAGCAACTTTAATAGGATATGTTACAGCACAATTAATTATATCATAGCAATTAATTAAAAATGAATTCATTTGCATTTAATTTACCTGGGTAGCATGGCCAAGGCTTGGGCAGTTTCTCTGATACGTAGGGAGTTCTGATTCAGCACATCAATAGATGGAATAAAAAGACAGGCCCTGGTGACATCGTCAGTGTAAAAGTCACTGTCAGAGATGGCGCTGAGCAGGTCATTGTACTCTCTTGACAGTCCTGTGCTGCTGATTGGAACACCCAAATCATCAACGAATCTCTGCAGGGGGTAGATGTAGACCTACAAAAGCAATGATTTCAATAATGGATCACAAATACATAGCAAATATCCCGCAGCTTCATGATCCACGAGTATGAACAAATGCAAATTACCTTGATCCTGTTCTTAGGGTTGTAGCCGCATCTATACACATCAAAACAGGTGTGCATTCGACAACTAAGGTCACCTCTCTCAGGTATGGGACTGGACACAGGCAGCCGGATGAGAGGTGCTTCGTGGACACTGCGTTTATCAAGCGTCCAATCAGCTGTGGATTCAATTGAGTGGGGCCAAAACTGAAACATCCCAGTGGCAATTAGTCCGAGCAGCACCACAGAGAAGAGGATGATGTAGTATATTCGGTGTTTGGTTTTCATCCGAGGTATTAAAGCGGGGCCCCGCGAGCTGTATTTCCCAGAGGCATACATGACTGATAC
Source organism: Craterocephalus amniculus (assembly GCA_036024015.1). Taxonomy (NCBI): domain Eukaryota; kingdom Metazoa; phylum Chordata; class Actinopteri; order Atheriniformes; family Atherinidae; genus Craterocephalus; species Craterocephalus amniculus. The sequence goes on from JAVQJG010012127.1 coordinate 9,498, forward strand.
CCCACTATCCAACCAGCCCCTGTAAGGAAAGGCTTTTGATTAGAGTTTCAAGTAATGACATTATGGAGACTCTCTTTTTCGCGAAACATAACATGTTCATTTAATTTCCTCTGCAGGATTAGTAACAAAGAAACGTGAAATGCTATCTATAAACGACACGAAGCAAGTGTCAAAAGACAAAACATGACAATATTGTACCAAAGTAACTTGTTCAGTTACCGTTTTGTGATGCACTACGCTGCAAAGGCTAAAATAACCAGTTAACTAACTGCTTACCGCAATTAACGAAGACTAGCGCGTAGCTAAGTGAGCTGTGTAAACATTTGGCTAAGTTAGCGCAAGAACTGCTGTTTTAATCAGTCCTCATATGTTAAAATAAGATATTTTACATACCGATACGTTTATTAGAATGGCCAGTCGGGTCCTAGATCATTGCAACAAATGGCGAAGGGGCTACCTTAATAAAAACAATGTTTAAGCTAACCTAGCTCCGGACACTACCATCCTCCCAAAGCCATTTCCAGGATAACCTCTCCTCCTTCTAAACGGAAGTTGTTCTTCTTTGCTTTTGACAGCAGTGTTTGCGACTTATCAGCAAGGCACTTTAGCTCCCTCTGGTGGATACTGAAAACGGATGCGTTTTATTGATTGTAACTCCATTAAACCCATGTTGTCACTCTTTCACTATTTGGGAGAAAGGATGTATAAATGTTGCTATCAGACTGCTTTTACTCGGATCATTCCCCTGAGTTTTAAACTGTCACTTAAGGTCTTAAGATCTAGATGCTCATTAGCACAAAAAAGCTGACAATAAACCAAAACTACATTCTGCTTTTAAATAAAACATCTCTGATTTATTCCTAAGCATTTTCCTAAATTTTTGTTTTACAACCTTGAAAAAAGTATTGGATTCATTGGTTGATGTCTGACTAAACAAGAATAAAATCAGATTAAGCCCTATTCAATGCAACAGTCCTGATGTGCAAAGTATAAAATACACTCAAAAATAAGTAATTGCCATAACATTCTGTAATGATAGTAATGGTTGGTTAATTTCTCTATCATAAATCAAGTAAATATATACTGGCAATAAATGTTACATGACAGAAATATAACAGAACGGGTACCGCTGGGAGACACTGCAGCTAATGGAGATCTAAATAAAACAAACAAAACATTGTCCAAATTGGATGCCTAAAGATACACTGTATCACTAAAGAGCAACTCTTTCATCTACAATATCTAAATGAGATGAAGGCTCTATATCATATTACATTGAAAATACTCTTATAATTAGAAAATTGAATACATATGATCGGTCGCAGCCAAAACATGACCATTTGATACAAATCATAAATATTTGTGATGGATATGGCTTCTAAAATAACATATACAGTTCATAACCATCTCAGAGTCAGACCTTAGTGTTAAAAGTAAAATTGAGCCAAAAGCACTAAAGCACTTATGATGTACAGACTGAACCACAGTTGTTAGGGCTGAAAGGACAGTCCTTTTTTAAAAAAAAAAAACAATACAATGTGCTACTTGCACAGTCTGGCTCTGTAAAACAGACCAGTGACTGTTGTGGATCTGACAAAGGAGTAATCTGTGGAAATCTGAGCTTCCCTGACTGTGTGAAAGGATGTTTCTTTGGATGATTTCCAAGAGAAAGAAATACTGATAAATTATTGGTTCAAGGTATGAGTAGATTTAGGAGATGAAAAAAATCAGCTAATATAGGAAGAGCTAATGTTGGTCATGAAGTACCTGGATAAATTTGTTTGGCACAAATGTAATGTAAAAAAATGCCAGATGACGTTTAAAAACGAACGCCCCCATTCTGTTCAGTTTACACGAAAATATTGTCTGACGTAATGACTCTCAGATTCCAGAAGTTTGGGAGGGGAGGGATATTGCCTTATAAAAATAATCCAAAGCACAGCCACAGAAAATAAGTCTCACTTGGACAAGTTTAAACCTTGACTAGGCAATAAACTAAAGCAAAAGGTAGATCTTGTCACTTGCACTCTAATGTATGTGCTGTTTAATGAAGAAGACAATCACAAGGTACTGTATGGGTATGGATCCATTTTAAGGAAATATGGTATTTTACATTCTGAAATATATCATTTTTCAGCTCTCAACTGGTAAATGATAGTTTGCTGAAGAGGGGATTGTTATGTACAAGTTAGACCAAGTGGTTTAGATTATCTGCTGTAAAACATGAACGAATAATTACTACAGCTTTTATTGGTGCAGATAGGTACAGCAGTGGGTACTGTTTAAGTAAAACCAGATATTTTACAGAGCTGAACCGTCTTAAGTTGGGTAATGACCATAGATTTCACAAACAGCCTCTTGTTGGTAATGAGGTTGTTAAATGCAACACTGATCTATAAACAAGTTAATGAAAATAACACATTAGGACACATTAATAACAACACCCCAGGCTGCTGGGAGCTCCTGAAGTGCACTAGGCTCATTTTGTTGCTGCTTAAGTTTTTCTTTTCTCTGTAAATGAAATTCTATAGTTCGTGAGACATAATCCAGGGTGCATCACTGGTGTTATCAAACAGAAACCTCCCATCATCTGCACTGCATCATCCCATCAAACTCAACAGTATGTTCTGGCCTCTATAAGACCTACAGTACACTCATAATATACTGCACCTACACTTGAGCTTAAAAAAGCTCCAACAACTCATGCAACCCTTTACTCAGAATATATCTGCACCCTATGAAACATTCATCAGACTAAGAGCAGAAAATTACATTTCGCAGAGTTTGTAAATGTAGATAAAGAACACCAATGATTCTGGACACGAGCAGTGTGTAAGTAACACATAATGAAAGAATTAAGACAAAAACTCAGTTTTCTCTCATAGTTTGTAGTTTATTCCATTACAGGCAGGGCAGTGAGGGACAGGGGTAAAATACATTCTTATTCGGGGACAGGAGGGAAGGGAAGCAAACCAGGTAAACATGAACAAGACAGTTCAATTATTCCGTTCAGTATAGACCAATTTGTAAATCTGCCAATAGCTTGAATAAATAACTTTTTTTCTACATGTCAGTATTGATATATTTTAATACAGTCATCGTCTTATTGTTATATAGTTCTCTACATGACTCTATTGGATTTAATCTCTCTTTTTTTAATAGATATCTGCATAAATAATTACACATTAAAGACAGTGCTGTACACATCACGGTGGAAATAATGAGTGCTTTCTTTTAGTAGTGTTTAGTGTAGGACCAGCTGCAAGCAAAGCTTTTGCATGTAGGAAACTGCAGGCCCAGCGTTAGTGTATCTAACATGACTGGCAGCATGATCTGAGTGGTGTTGAGATGTAAACTGGCTGGACCTGTGTGCTGTGACTAACCACAGCAAATCTTATTCCAATTAGAGAGGCTGTGCACATCACTACGACAACTCCAGGCTTGATGGAGGCACTGAGATAAAGGTCACCGTGAGAAGGCTGTCGTTCTGCAGCATATCTCACCACTTTGACACATTTTTGAAGAAATTGGGGGGGGAGGAGGGCAACAACACCAAAAAATAAATAAAATAAAAACATGTCACCATGCCATGGCAGAATGTCAACTACCACTCAGACAGAAAACAAGCTAAGGTAGATGAACTCGTTAAATTTAGGAAAAGTCTAAAAAGATCCGCACACTGTGCTAAAAACAGATTAAAAACCACTGACATCAAACCAATCTGTTGCAAGAGCAATACGGATAATACCATCAAATACAGCAAGAAAAGTGATAACAACATTAACTGTAATAAATAATGCAAATTGTGAGCAACCTGTTACAACCAGACTGAAAGATGTGAAAGGTTTTATTCCACATACAGTATTTAGAATTAGCATAATGTTCAAGCCCATTCATTCAGAGTCCAACTCCAAGGATGAACCAGATTAAAGGGAAGCAAACACCCTGACGTTCAAAATGACTTGAGAGCACCATCAGAACAAGAGAAACGACATCCTGGGACACCTTTTGGATATGCAGTTTGGTCCCGTCTGGTGACCTGGGCATCCGAATAGCCTCTCACAAGTTTGAGTTTCCATATGATGATCATTTCCGGCCATGTTTAGAGCTTATTTACTGTGGTTTTATACCAGCCATGCTACTTTGAAATGCATAGAGCATGCACATTCTGATCTCGGCACATTGCTAAGAGCTCCCTACAGAGAAATGTACAGTATTTATGAGACAATTAGCAAGTTTGTTATTTGTTAAAAACCCAACGTGCAGAGGTTTTGTTTTCCCTTTTAAAGCCACGCCAGTGTTTTAATGTCATGACGACATCTATTTCATGGTGTTGCTGTGTAACAGTCTAAATGGGAACTGACAGAATTGCTAAGGAAGGAGTTAATAAATGGAGCCTGTTTTTAAATAAAGCAATATCCATATACACATACAAAATTACATCTCATAAATACATTTGGCAAGACAATGTATTCTTTTTTCTTTTCCCCCCCTCTCTTTTGGCGAAGGGGGTAAACTGAGCAATATGTCATGTGCAAGAGTAACCAAATGTCAATCTAAGTGGCTTAGTGACAAGTTCTCTTCAAGAAGAAATCAATAAAAAATAAAGTTTTCATGCATCATAAAGTGTAATCAAAAGACTTAAACATCCATAGGCATCTGTAATAACTTTTGTCACAATCACTAAATGTTTAAGACACATGTATTCTCACCAACATAACACACTTACTCTCTTTCTTAAAGTCAGTTCTTGTGGTCCTGAGGAACATTTCTCAATGTCTTCTCATGTCTCTTTATTCACACATTTGTCAATCTTCACATTCCTGATGTAGAAAATAACAATAATAATAATAATTAAATAAAAGTTGGACAAGTTCCCAAAGCTGCTGAAGATGCAGGAAGTTGTAAAGTACATCAACCCCAATGATGTGCCTATGCTAACCATTTCTACAGTGTTAAGTTTCTGAATCCCTGCTCGGTTAACTGTTCTCCCTTTGATTTTCTACACTGGGGACTTGGTGTAATGTAAAAAAAAATGTCCCAGCGTGAGTGAGACAACCTAGAATTGGAATGACGGTGTGAAGCTACAGTTGTTGATATACATCCATAAGCAGCAAAGCCCCCTGACATGCAGAGAGAGGTATCTTTTTTTCTTTTTTTTTGACGTTGCAACATTTGAAAATGTTATAAACAGAGTTCAAAGGGGACACCTGAAGAATGAATAAAGGTTTGAGGGGTTGGTCCGTCAAGTTGTGTCATTGGATCTCTGGTGAGCGACTGCATTCCGTTGCATGCGTGTACTGTGATATGTTTTAAAATTTGGACTACTGCACCTTTCAGCTTAGAGCAAAGGACACTGGGGCCTTCAGAGCGCACTACACCATCGATGAGTGTGTGTTCTCTTCAGGACAATGGCAAGGGCTAGATGTTCGTAAGGAGTGCATGGCAGGTGGGGCACCTTCACTCGGGGAAAGGTCATTGAGCTCCTCGGATGATGAAAGAGGGAAGGAGGGGGACAAAGATATACCCGAAGACGGGTCAGCAGATCCGGCAAAAGTGCGCGGAGGTTTAGGGACTAGGTTGGGCTCCATTGTTGCTCTTGCTAGAAGTTGCTTATCGTCTAATTGCTGTCCATCTCCAAGACACTCGCCCTGCCCGAAAGATCCCCGGCCTGACTCCGACTCCCCGTCAGACAGCTCCAGAGGCGGGGAGCTGCTTCCGTCCAGTCTGAATAGCGAGTCTAAGTACTGGGCAAACTCCAGCACTGCTTGACTGGGGTTTCCATTGGACAGCTGGGGTGGGAAGGTAGAAGCTGTGGTCTCTGCACCTAACTGTTTCTCTGCTGTTTCCATCTCCCAGTCCTCTTTGTCTGTGGTCATAGGCCTTGAGCCAGTCCGTGGGCTTAGGGGAGCATTAGGCGTGCTCCCTGGGCTGTAGACACCGGGTATCTGTTCCCCATCAGGTAGCAATGTTGGCCTGGCGTTAGGCTCTGGTTCGAAAGGCTGAGCCAAGACACTCTGGTTCAGAAGAGCTGGGGAATGATGTCCACTGTAGCGGGGTGTGGCTGGAGACAGCCTCGCGGGATAATCTGGGGTGGATCTGGATTGCACCGGGGTAAAGAAAGGTCCAACCTCCCCCAGATGTTCTGGCGAGGCTTGGCAGAGGGAATCCGCAGCCAATAGTTCAGTGCGAGAGCTAAGAGATGGGTTCTCCTCTGGTATCGGGGCATCCAAAGGGAACGGTAGGCTACCCAACATTGGCGAGCCCCTCAACGCAGCTGAGGAGCGCCTGGAATCCAGACTGTAGATGGACTCTGCATCTGACAGGCTCTCCATGACGGCCAGCGGTGCTTTGCGGTCCCTCAGCTCAACTGCCAGACGCTCCCGAGCTCCACGCAGCACTACAGGCACTGGGGGAGGAGGGCACTCAGAGAAACCATCCAGAGATATTTCAGACTGGGCACATGAACTAGAGGAGAGGAGAAGAGTGGGTTGGAGAGTAATGACAGGGAAAAGAGGGGAGAGGGGATCCAAAGTACAAGACAGACATGAAAAATGGGTCAAAACAGCTTGCGGATGGTTAGAGGGGTAAAACAAGTGTGTGTTAGTACTAAAACTATATCTCTAGAATCTATGTGATCACTGCAATAAATCACGTGGATGGAAGAAAGAACAGAGAAATGGGACTGGGAAGTCAGGGGTGCCAATCATTTTGCTAATGTAAGCCTCCTTGTGTCCACGCCACTCCCAAAACCCAGAAAATAATCCATCTCCACAACTGAGATCTTCAAATCTAATCCCTTAGGTTAACTGAAAAGTAGAAAAGGAAGCTTCTGGGGAAGCTTGTAAGGAGGACTCTCAGGTATGTTCTTCCTCGCATCTCTTTCTCACCCCCTTGTTTGGAGCGAGGGAAGCGATGAGACACGTTAGCATAACGAGAAGCACCCCGAGGAGTGTGAGGTAGTAGTGCATGTATGGTCTTGTACTTGTACAGGAGTGGCAACATCATAATTACTACCAGGAGGCTCACACTGACTTCGGGCACGGGCTAAACCAGAGAGGGCGGGGCTGAAATCGAATACTACCATACGATGCAACTGCTCTGTGGTTAGACAGCGTGCAGGCGTGCATGAGAGAAGGGAGCATATTGTGCAAAATTAGTACTCGCATGCTTTTGCTTACCGTGACAATGGCTTTTGTCTTTTTTTTTTTTCAGAACAGACAAAACAATCATTTTGAGAAAACAAGAGTAGCAGTTAGTAGCAGTACTGCCTTTTAGTGCTACAAAATTGAATATTGCAACTACAGTTTTGGATGAGGTTTACATCACTACAAGCCAAGTTATTATAGAACCGGCATGAAGGAAGTTTTCAACAGTTTCATATAATCTTTGAGGCTCAAACATGCCCACAGGAGTGCCTGGGGTACTAACCGAACACTACTGTTCCTGCGGTGGTGGGTTGTAGGCGTTGGCTGGTGAGAGGATGATGATGCGTTCACGAATATGGTCTCTGGGTTCAGATCCACTTCTGTGGGGCTCACCATGATCTTGGCTGCTGATAGCAAAGCAGTTTTCCCTTTATTATAGTTCTCCAGAACCTGTGAAAAACATGAAAGTATACACAGGGACGTGACTTCAAAGATAAATGTTTGATCGACGCCTGAGGGCTGGGAGGATGTGCAGATGGGGGGAGAATCACGCAAACACCTTAAAAGAGAAAAAAGATCAGGGGAACGGTAGAGGACTGATCCAGTAATTCAACTGTTACACTTAGACCATTAAAAAGGTTGCTTTTAGAAATTAAGCTATAAAAAATGCCCACTAACTTTTTTGTAATTTTATTTTGGACAGAAAAAAAATAAATAACTGGATGTAGGGACAAGAAGAAGTAAAACGAAGAAAAAATATTCTATCCTTTGACTCGGTAGGATTTATATTAAAAATGGTTTAAATCAAGCAATCAATGTGTAATCAATGTGTCCACATTATTAGTTTGGGTATATATCATCAGCAGAGAAAGTCCGTTTTCATCCCTTGACAGTGGTGTCATTTATTAAGTATGTAAAAAAAAGAAATTAATTTAAGATAATATGGTAAATGGACTGTACTTGTATAGCGCTTTTCTAGTCACAGACCACTCAAAGCGCTTTACATGACGAATCTCATTCACCCATTCATACCCATTCACACAGCACCTATATTGGAACATACTGGG
>JAVQJG010012129.1:0-13576 GCA_036024015.1 Craterocephalus amniculus
GGGCGGTACATGTCCACAACATGACATCTTGCCAGTTGCTTCTCATGCAAAGGTAACAAAACATCTCTGCTTCGAGCACGCATTCAGGAGCCTACATTCTGTGGGAAAATCGGCCGCCACCCGATGAGTTGTTTGGACGGACTAAAGTGCAAAACAAGAAAGCACATTAACTCCTGTCTGACTCGCTCTACATTGTTTACTTTATTTTTTAAAAAAAAATTTTAAAAATAGGCTACACAAGTCAGACAAATGGCAACAATTATTGTTTACTTGCCTAGATATCTGTTGCACTTGGTAACATCGTTAACGTGAACGCAGCGTGATTGCATCACCAGACTCACATCTGTGAGCAACGCAGCTGCCAGCAGGGGATCAGACGCGGGGTTTTTAGTCGATGTGAAAGGAGTCAAATGCTGATTGATCGCGGGTTAACTCAGCTTTGAAAAACCCGCGTCGACACGCTAATTTCATTGTGAAAGTGGCTTTATATAGCGGCGAATCACTTTCTTCGATATTGCTGTTTTAACCTGGGGTAAATCCTGAGGCTGTTACTTTGTTACTATGTTTATAGGTTGCAAAAACACCTTAAAGGCCCATAGTTAAGTTTTGTTAAATAATCAGGTACTAATAGGGTAATAATACGTACTAAAGCTAGGAAATAAAATACATGGCAAAGGTTAAGACATAAACAGCTTGCAATCCCAATCAGAAGGAAATCATGGAGACTCTGAACTCATGCATTTTAAGTATAAGATATTTACATACTGAACATACACTTTGCATGTATGCCTGGTCTCCAGAGATGTACAATAGAAACATATTTTCCTGGGTGATGCAAACTGGGAGTGATGGTGAGCATGCTGCCTTGGCTGATCAAGGCTCCTAAACATGTACACAATATTTTATTTTAAAAAAGCCTGGTTGGGGGCCATAATCAAGCATACTGATGTAATCAATCTGATGTAATATTGATGTAATGATGTAATTTGCTTACATTTTCATAATTTTAATCTCTGAATGGCTTTTTTCTTCTTCTTGTTTATTTTCTTGTTTAGAGTCCAAAGTTTTGAAGCCAGCTGTAACATCTGTGTTATTTCCTTTGTTGGTGGCTCTTTATAGCGTCACAGATTTTAAGATTAAATAACAGATTTCACATCCAAAAGCAGATCTTATGCTATTATACAATTTTACTGCACTAAAGCAAACAAGATAGATTGAGCAGAGCACATTGTGAAATTTGATTTATTTGGCACTGCATCACCTCTGAAAAAGAAAAATGCATGGCAACTGCCAAAGAATAAAACAATTTACTTTCCAAGATAAGCTTACAACCGTTCATGTTATTTCCACTTTATTTTCTTTGACCATTTTTTAAAATATTGACAGTGCCGACCCCCTCTAAACTGGGGACACAGCATCCCTGAGTTGACGAAAGGCCAACTGCATTTTAACTCTGCATACTTTTGATTAAAATATTTGTTTTCATCTCTAGCTTACTGCTGTTTGTTGTTTAACCTTGTTCTCTAATGTAGTCAAAATACAGTTAATAAACATTGCTGCACACTTGTAGATTACAAGGCATATTGTGTATTTACAGTATAAGGGCGGAAAGGCCAGTTTATCCCAGGATGGATAATTTTGCTACAGTACCTATATAGGGTGAAAATAATGTCAATTAAAAGAAAAGGAATTGCAACATTTTCTTTATAGTGAAATGCAAAACAGGTTTTATGTTAAATTTATGTTGCCTAAAGTCAAACACTATATATAACATAAGTTTTCTTACCTGTGCTACCCACTAAAGTTAGTCCCTGGTTCTGCTTTCAGTAAAAGCAGCTGTTGTGTCATAAGATCACAAAAAAGAAACTGTGAAAGACTTTTATTAAATTGCTGCTTAGTGAGAAAAAGTTCTTGCTGTATAAAAATTATACAACATATTTATGAATCAACATGTTTATAAGTCATTCAACAGTTAATACGAAGAAAGTTATAAACAGGAAATGACATTAAAGATGGCTAAAGATGTTAAAACTGACAATGCTCTGAACTAAAGGCCAGAGAGGACACCTGAGCACAAGCTGTGTTGTATTTTATGGTTTATTCAGAAATAACAGTATAAATCCAAAGGATGATGGACACCAATGCCACTGTCAGCAGGAAATCTTAATGTGACCCTGCGTGCAACAAGTATCGTCTTTAATGCACTGGCTGTTAATGGAGCATAGGGTGTGGTGTGGCAGGAATCCAGAAATAATTAATTTCCTGCTGGTGTAATCATAGTACTCTGTAAATTAATCAGCATCTGTGGGGTGTTACAAAGAGGTGTCTGCCGAGAGGGAGAGGTAGTTAAAAGCATCATGGGGAGGGGAGGTTGTGTGTGACACTAGCTGTGAGACTGTGGTCGTGTGTGTCAGGGCTATTAGATTCAGGCTAACATGAGTCATTGTGGGATGGAACTAATGGCATATCTGATGTGTGTGATTTTGATACTGGGAGATCCAGTCAGACCTTTCCCCTTCCAATCCTTTCATCTTTCTTATCACCCTTAACCAGATACTATCCAATAACACAGAGAGCGCTCTGAAGTATAAAGTCTTATCTACAAAGTAAATGAACGCTACACAATCTTCATTACAGGTGATCTTCATTAAAATGGAATTAAAAACCGGAGGGGGGGGCAGGTGATGCACACCAAAGACAACAAAGGAGACAAATCAGTTGCTAATTTGCTGATCTACAGGCTGATTGAGGCAGGACTGATGCAGACAACCAATCACACAGTTAGGAGTCAAGCAGTCCAAACAGTATCAAAGAGGCAGACATGCAAAGTGATTATTGATTGGCTGGTTAAACAACCAAATCAAATTATTATTTACTTTTAATTGAGAAAGAAAGAAGCCCATATATTTTGTCTTACTAAGTTTTTTAGGGGAATTTGAGCTCTGCTTCTTTTTATCCTGCACTGCATTTAGGGTGATACTGCTATAAACAAAAATGTTAATTTCAATCTTATAAAACCAAACGTATCATATTTGATACATTTTTTGGAAAGAATTTGCTCAAAACCCTGTTGTAGACGATATGATACTTGTTTTCTGCTCTCGAATGGACACCAAGAAGCAGAACACTACACTATATTAATGTTTACACATCATATGATAATAAATACATGCAAAGAAATTTTTTTTTCATTTTTCCCCCACATTTTATCGAAGGGCCAATATAAGACTTCATATTTAAAAAATTGGACTTCTCTCCCCATTTTTTCTTGGGCTGGCCTTTAAAGGGTTAAAGTAATTATACCTTCATGAAATACTGAGTTTGTGGGCAGCTGTATCTCGGTGGATTCAGCTGTCGTCTACTAAACAGGAGGTTGGCGCTCTGATTTCCCTCCGCTACATGTCGAAGTATCCTTGGGCAAGACACTGAACCCTGTATTGCCTCTCCCAATGTGCCTATCGGGGGTGTGAATGTGCATGAATGGTTACTTACGTAACACCAAGTATGACTCAATATAGGTGCTGTATGAATGGGTATGAATGAGTGAATGAGACATGAAGTGTTGAAGCGCTTTAAGTGGTCACATGACTAGAAAAGCGCTATACAAGTACAGACCATTTACCATTTGATAATGCTAAAAAACCTTAAACTGAATTAATGGCAAAATTCCACCTTATGTTCTCGGAAACATGGATCAGAAGTGAGTTTTAACATAATCAGTTCCATTCAAACTTAAAAAACATTGTGTATTATTAACTTGCTTCTAAGCAACTACAATATAGATACAATGATGAGACTCTTTTCTTAAACTGCACTGTATTATTTCTAGCTGATAGAACTCTGATCATTGAATTTGTCCCTTTTAGAAAGTGACTTTCTAAAAGGGATGAAAATCACTTTCTAAAAGGGAGGACTGTTTCTTCTTAAATAAAAAGGAAAAAGAAAGAAAGGGCAATTACTGCGAATAACAACTGCAGTGTCTTCATGTGTGTAAGATGTAAAGCCTGGGTATTGTGCATGCGGTTTCACTGCGATGGGAGCCATAATGGAACACAGCTAACATTAATGGTGATAGTTACACCTGTGCTGTGCTTCTCCAGATGTGATTTTTCACTGCGTTCTTGTTATGTCAAATTGTCTGTGGTGAAAAAGTCCATTTAATGATTCCACTGCTGATTTCACGTGTTGCTGCATTCTAATGATATCATATTTGGGTTTTTTATGTCCTCTTTAAACGAATGTCCTACATTTTAATGCTTAAAGACAGCTCCAGCAGAAATGAGGGGGTACACCCCAGCATGTGTTCCCAGGCTTTTAATAACAGCCTGTGTGCCAGTGTTGGTACTAATTCATTTCTTTCCACATAACTGCTTTTGTGAATTCTCTCCATTGGAAATCTCACCAATAGACTAAGGGCCTTTTCACATGGCGTGCTCGGGCCCGTGCCGTGCCCGGGATCGATCACTCCTGAGTTGTGTTCACATTGCCAGTGCTTGAACCAGGCTCGGGCACGCTTGGTAATGTCGGCGCCAGAACAGTAGGTGGCAGTGTTGAGGAAACTTGGCTGATAGCTAACAACCGAGGAAGCAGCAAAGCCCTATGTCTTCAGCCAAGCGATGGTTCAGTATATCAATAACAAAGCGAACTCGTCTTGTTACTTAGTATTTCCTTCTCAACTATGGATGCAAGCCAGGCAGTCATATTTTACGTTTTGACCATTTTAAATCACTCGACAGTAGTCGCTTTGCGCTCGCGATCGCCAAGTTTGTTTACAGTGAAGCTAATGCTAAACCTGACGGTAGGGTCAGGTGTTTTGCTTTGATCAGTTCCGCTTGTAGCCCACATGTCACGTCCGGCACGGCCCGGATTGCGTTCACAAAGCATTTATCCGTGCTCGAGCACGGGTGGCCCGGGTCCTGGACTACCTCCCAGCCTGGGCCACCCGTGCCGGGCCCAGGCCCGGCCTGTTTGAATTCACATGGACAAAATTTGTGGTCAAACGTGCTCGGACCCGGGCCCGATGTGAAAAGGCCCTAACAAGCACCTCAGCTCACTTTTTACAACAGTTTGAACTTAAGTATTTTTAGCGTGTACTTCTAAATATTCCAAAAATTGTTATGGGCACTTGTTTTCGTGGCTTTCTGAAAAGCTTTTTATCCAATAAAATCCCCTCTATACATAGTTTTTTTTGCAAAAAATCTAATTTAAGCTGTATTTTTGGAACTTTATCATGAAGTCCCTTTTCTTCAATTTTATTTGTTGCTTCTACAAAAATGATACACAAAGATAACATGGATGCTATGGGTCCAATGGTATTTTTACACTAAATGGGCAGTATCCTACATGCTATTAGCAATAATTTGACAAATTTAATCAGTGTGGCGTATCCTTAAGAAAAATGACGAAACTGGATATTTGCAGGACCAAAGAAAAAGTATCAGAAATAAAAACTGTCTGCAGCAGGAAGTGATAGATTAAGGAACAGGGAAAAAAAAAACAAATCCAGCAACCAAAGAGATGCATTTTAGACCTTTGGTTGATCAAACTGAAGCTTAATCAGAAGTGTCTTGTGGATGTCAAAGAGCCCTTCTTACAGGTGGGACATTGGGGAAAAATGCTGAGATATGCTACATGACTGAAAATCTGCACTGGCAATTGTGGTAACAGGTCTTGTGGAGTGAATAATCCCTCTCAGATCACAGACCTCAACATTATTGAAGCAATGTGGAAACAACTTGACATATAATGGAACAAAATCCTGCCAACATCCAAGAAAAGCTTTGAAATGCTCTTCAAGGAGCCTGAAAACCTCCTCCTGAAGTCTGCTTAAATAAATTACAAGAATTTTTTAGAAAGAAATCAGACTGTGTTGAAGAATAAAGTTGTTCATATAAACCATATTGACTTTAAAGCTTGTTAAAACTGTACACTGTGTTTGTTTGATAGACTTTATGTTATTTCATTTTATGTTTGCAATTTTTCAAAACCCATTTTCCGTTTTCTACAAAAAAAATAGGGGTGCACCACATTATAAATGATACATTTACTGTATTTAAATATTTTATTTTTGACCAACATTGCAATCACATTGTGCAAATCTCATTCTTCTGCTACCAGCAGCGCATGTCGAGCGTGAGCCAGTCGCACGTTTAAAAGAATAAACAAACCAAGTACCGCATTTTGCAGTTGTTCAGCATATTTAGGACACTTTCCTGTCATAACATGAGTAAAGTGAGAAGATTAATAGGGCGCTCAGTTTACTCCATTAAATAACACACAACTATTGGCTTGTTTAATTTAGCATACTGACTTCAAACAAGTGGAAAGTTTTAACATTGTTCTGTCAAAAGATATTAAAATCTGTGAGTAACTTATTACTAGGAGACTTGCGGAGAAAACAACCACATTAATTACAATGATTGGCTGAGGAAGAGTAGGCCATGGTAGAACAAATCAAGGCAGACTTGGCCAAGTGTAGTACCCGAACACATACGCACACAGTGACTCACCAACAACCGGAGATGAAAGAAAGGAAGTTTTCAAACTGAGTCAATGAGACCATATGCTATTATAATCGCATAGATGCACAATAAACACATCCAACCAGCCGGATTATATAGTAGTGGTAATATTTTGTATGCTAGTGACTTATTCAATAAAGTGTCCATTTCATTCATTAAGCTCTAATATTTATTTTTATTATAGGTAACTGAATATTTAGTTGAACCTTTTTTTTTTGCAAAAGTAGTAGAAAAATTATTTTCCCAAATAATTTCGTTGTTTTATAATGCTGTAACGTTATTAATTCAGTTACTTTTAGGAATAACTATAACTACCAACTTTGTAAAGTATAGGGCCAACACTGCTAAAAAGAAGAATTGCAAGGTTGTTGTAGGAAGCACAAAGGTACGTGTGAAAGAACAGCAATACTTTTCTTCCAATAAATGCCACAAGTTTGAGTCAATGAAAACATTTTTGATGCTCCTAAAGATGAGCTGAGGAGTCTTTGTTTCAATTTCAGAAAATCATTATTTCACCAAATGATATTCCTATTCCCAAACTTTCCCAAATAAGACAGGGAAAAACATATGTCTGCTAAAGACATTTTACTTTTTAATGACTTGGTTTGTTTTGTTGGCTCATTCGGGGCTAAAATCTGGAACATCTGCCCTCCCCAGGGGGTTGGAGAGAACAGTCAACTCACCATCCACACAGGCCGGCCTCGCCCTGGTGGTGCCGGCGATCTGGCCTCTCCGGCAGGCGCAGCGAGCAGTCTGCCTGGCGATGGTCCGTCTGGGAACACTGCTGTCTCTGTTCAGCATCACTATCTCGCAGGTTCCCACCACCAACTGGCCTGCAAAACACAGCAGTGAGGGGGAAAAAACATCACATTAGCATAATGAGACTGTAATGAACACATTATAGAGGAGCAACCAGGAGCAACAGTTTGCAGCCAGTTGTTTTCATAGAATCTATTTCTTGGTTCATAACTCTGATTTAAAAATCTTGAAAAGAAAAACAAGGAAATCATTGCAGCTATTTAGAGGCGGCAGGCCAGATTGCTTCCTCTGTTTTAACAGAGTGTGGCTGGAAGATGAGTGTGATATAATGATCATCTGGTAAACAAAGATCCTCCGAGAATAATGTTAAAAGGAAGTTGTCCATTTGGGAATTCTTGACTGCAAGTTAAGAATCCTCCAAGTCAGCAGCTTTAAAATGGGAAAGTACCATTAAAAGGGAACAAAACACTAACTTAAAGCCAAGATTACATCTAGAGTTTATCACAGCTATTTTCAAAAAACCACCAGCCCATAAAATAAAGTGACATCACCATAGAATTTCCTTAAATTTAATCAGGCTTCTGATGTTAATGTATGCCACAGAAAGACCACTTGCAGCTTTAGCCGAAGAATCGTGGAAGTAACCTAACATTATTCTAGGACTTGATGGGTTGATGTTTATGATTAGGACAATAATCAGAGGGAAATCAAAGCTTTATCCTCACAAACCATCTTAGACCAGAAATTCATATGTTAAATTTCACATGTTCCCCAGAAATAAGACAAGACTACATTCTAAGATATAGGAAGTTCAGTATTGGATATATTTTTCGTACTTGATTATATGTGACTAATATGAGACTTTGGTTGAGAGAGAGAGAGAGAGAGAGAAGGAACTGCTAGGCACTGAATTTCTATGACAGACAGAGCAATTTTCAAGCCAAGCTAAGCTCTACTGAGACAGAAAATGGACAGAATGTCTCCGAGTGATGGCTACCTTCGTCTCAACTATCAGCGATATGTCTGAGGTACTTTAGTGTTCAGTCCAAGCAGAGAGAAACCCTGCAGAGCGCTCAAAGCATAACAAACTAATGAAAAACAAAGTGGCCGGGGAAAATGTTCTCCCTGCATCAATTCCATGAATGTGAGGAAATGGTTCAAAACGATATTCTGGATTGTTTAATAAAGAAATACATGAGCAAAACTTAATCTTTTTTACATCAGGGAGCATCAGAGGATTAATAAAAAAATCTTCATAAAGCTATTTGATCAACTTCTTACTCTGCACAATGCAATTCCATGATTTCAATTTGAATGATGTTCAATACTGAATGAGAGAAATAAACTCCACTACATGCACAACATGAACTTCTCGCCGCAGGAGTCCTGAGGTGCTCAAACACACACCTGTGCTAAACACTTCTCAAACCAAAGAGATATGTTTTGAGACTGCAGCTAAAACAGGCCCTCCTGGTTTGTAAGTGTTAATACAGTAGTATTGTGTTTTATAGATTTACAAGCTTTAATCACAACAAAACGCTGGAGGCATCGACTGCTTTGAAAGAACAAATGTCACAAAGTAGACGACTCATTTCCTGTACGGCATTCGTCATTTCAAATCAGCACCATATTGAAGTTTCTCATAAGAGCTGAGAGAACTCATCAATAACCCGCTGAACTATGCGTGAATATGTAAATCGCTCATTCTGATTTAGCGTCAACAAAAAATGAGTTTGCATAGTATCTGAAAATATCCGCTCAAGGTTAAACGGTAAAGCCCAGATAAGTAGAATAATGACCTGGAAAAGTAACACAGTTCCCTCCTTTTTTATATTGAATAGAAAGATGCCAACGAAAGCAGTTCCGGCTTTGGGCAAAATGAAATAAAATCACCTCAAGGAAGGCAGAATAGAGAAGAGTCTGAGCTGCGGTTCATGTAAGGGCAGTCCTTAGCATTCACGAACCATCGCCCCCTCATTCTGCTGCTTCTAGTCACTCTAAAGCTCTCTCAAAGGTTCATTAAGTGAGCATGAAATGAGTGCAAACGATGGCAAAGGTTGAAAGGGTTGTTGATCAACACAAATGACTCCTAAAATGACCTGAGCCAGCGCTAATGTGTCCAAGTTTTAGACACAACTACATTTCAGAGTATGCTTTCCTCCCGATCCGATTTCTTTACGATTTTTTTGGTGCCAA
Organism: Craterocephalus amniculus; assembly: GCA_036024015.1. NCBI lineage: Eukaryota > Metazoa > Chordata > Actinopteri > Atheriniformes > Atherinidae > Craterocephalus > Craterocephalus amniculus. The sequence goes on from JAVQJG010012129.1 coordinate 9,477, forward strand.
TTCGATTTAAATTGTGATTCACATGATTCATCAGTATTGCAGATTTTTGTGGAGAAAAAGAAAAAATGTTCCAATAAATCTTATTGCTATATTTTTCTTTCTCAATTTCAGTTAGGAAAAAACAACACAGTATCCAGACCAACATTCTGCTACTATAATGCCCGACGAGACAAATAAAAAAGATAAATAAAAATAATAATAAAAATTAAATTAAATGACTATTAATTTTTTTTGCAACTATTTGAAAAAAGAAATATTTATTCTAAAATTGTGAAATAATTATTTATTTAATTTTTCAACAAAAAATAGATTTAAGAATTGTGACATAAAAAAATCACGATATTCGATTTTTCTATTCGATTTTCCCACCCCTATTTCAGTTAAGGATTTATGATGACTGTGTGACCTTTGTGTTGAGGTTTAAATGTTAAAAACGGCTGGCTGGGTTACAACCAGTGAGCACCAGCCAGGTGACATGGCATGACATAATTTTGTTCATATCTTCGCTTGTGAATTGAAATAGCGAAAATATATGTTATTTACTGTAACTAGCAGGTGAATTATGATACTATATGTAAAACTATGTTACTTATGCACAATCAAAGTTTCTTACAGAATACAGTATATCAACTGAACAGTATGTGTGCTGCCAAGAGTCCAAGAGGCTTCTGGGATATCTTAAAGGGGGCAGCCACATACATAATGAAAAATACGCACACAAGCTACTGCCTTAATACACACATGCAAGTTCCAGTTTTACCGGGTAGGTTTGTTGTTGTTTTTTTTAAATAAAACTGTGTGAGAGAAAAAAAGCAATTATTTCAGCATGATTAATAGCTTTGATCGCTCCATGTTACTCTGGTGTTGTCTTTACTGCTGTTTTATCAGCACTATAAAATTGTATCGGTCCTGAAATTTCTAAAATTATTCAGTGGCTCAATAGTTTACAAAATAAAAACTTGAATCAAATTCCCTGGTGTTACTCTTAGCAGCCTTATCATTGTTCTTACAGCCCATTCAGGTGAAATCAGGGCAAAATTTGAATGTTTAACAAATTCAAAGCCAATGAATAAAGCTCAAACGGTGCTCTCCAAATGGTAACTTAAGGTCTGAGGTGACTTTATCCAAATATGCTGTGAATATTCGCGTTCTGTGGAGGAATAATTTATCTGTTCTTGAAGATTCCCTTTTCTTTTCAATGATCAGACTGATTTATCATGTTTTCGCTTTCCTACCGTAACAGGGCCAACCTTAAGCTCCATGGGTGAGTGGATGGTTTGCAATTCCCACTGGCACCCAAACTTTGTGTTTTTATATAAAATCATCCCCTCAAGCAATCTTGAGAGTCATAAAGCACAATCACCTCCATAAAGAACAGCTATGCTAATTTTATTTGAGTGCATCAGCCACCGAAGCCCCTACAACTGCCACCACTCAGCCCACCCTTCACTGGCTTTTTGCTGAGGAAAGTCCCTGTAAACCTGATGGCTGCTTGGAGGACTGAGATGCCACCAGATATCAGCACTCTCTGCCGTGTTTTAAGAATGAGCAGCTGAATGGGCTTTATGCAATAAGCCAGAAGCAAGAGAAGAGCGAGACAGTGAGGGAGCTGAAGAGGGGACTTGCGTCGGATGGGGGGAGGTGGCTGCTTCGAAAAGTGCTGATAGCCATGGCCAGACCTCAGTCACACGTACAAGACGTAATTCATGTGACGGGGGTTCCTGTCACTTAGCACTGTGAAGCCACTTGGCCTCTTCTCATGTCGAAATGCACATATAGACGCGGCTGTGATGAGCGAGTGAAGGATGGCGATCGTCGCCGACCGCCTGGCTCCGGATCCTGTCAAAAACGACACATAGAGGACAACAAGACGCTGATACAGAGCGCAGAGGCTGGCTCTCAGCGCTGACTGGCAGCCTGATGACCTTATCCCCGAGCCACAAGTGCAAAGTGGAAGCACACAAAAGGATCCAAACACACAGCTTAGAGCAAAGATGCAAGCCTGTGCTCTACATATCAGTTCTTCCTTCAGACACGTTACAGATCTCCAACAGTAGAAACATGCATATATGTTCATACATCTGCCAGGATTCCTAACTCACTTTGAAAATGTTCCCCTGAGTCATGGTGTGTCGTTGCATTGCAGAAAGGTGGTGGGTACGATACGGTTATTAAACTCTAGACACATTACATTTGCAGACACTGGGAACAACCAGTGAATATATAAAAACCACAGATTATCATCACCACCACCGACAGTTTACAGTTTCTTATTTAGACAGTTGGAGTAACCAATATAACCTTCCATGCATTCGTACTTATCCGTTTTTTAGGTTTGTCCCTTTAATTAAGACTGTGCAGCTACATTAGTAGTTGGTGGCGTCTGATAAAATTCTTGTTATCAGATTTAACAGGCAATCACATTAAACACAGGTCTGCACTGAAACCAGACATGGAGCTTGTGCAGAAGGCTCTGCTTCTCCTCCGAGAATTTAGCCATAAAATTATATGACAACCCGCAGTGATTTAACTGTGACACGGATACCATTTCCATATTAAAACAATCTTCCTTTACAGATTACTTAATTACTTGCAAGATGCTAAAGATGGAAGTAATGTTTTACAATGTTTTATTGCAAAGAGAGCTTTTGCAAAATGGTGTCACCCAGTATTAATTAAAATTTCCAATTTTTTTTAGAGACGGGGCAATTCATTATTCATTACAATATGTATTGTACTTGGTTTTATTCCTTCATAAGGATAGAGCTACAGTATGGAGCCGAACCCGTTTGTGATGGCTTGGCATAAACTTCTTGGCATTGATTCGTACCAGTTTTCTAATCAGACTCTAATCACCACAATGACATAGAAAATTAAGTGTGAGTGATTATTTTAACTCCACTGCATGTTTCTGACTTGACAAAAGTGTTGCAGCCAACAAAGCACCAGTTTTAGAGTGCGTGATAACCATATTATCATGTATAACACCAGTTATAAACTCAGAAAAAAGATCTTTTAAAGAGGATTGTGGGAAACATTGTAAATATTCATGGTGCAGGTAATCAGGCAAAATTGATTTGTAGTGACTGCAGTTATCAAATTTTAAATTGTAATTAGAAATGCAGTGATGTTAAACCGCCACCCATCTCAGACTGATTCCAACAGATTTACGCTCTTTTTAAAAGCCTGATGTTTAGGGCTGCCACTAATGAATATTGTGATTGTGAATTAATTGAACATCGATAGAAAAACAGCTCTTTATGCAGCACAGCTGAAGACAAAGCATTTCATTTGGATACAAAACTACAAAGTAAAAATGTCCAGTCTTTTTTTCAGGGATGTGACAAACGTTGGACTGAAGGAAACAAACCCCATAGTTCACCCCAAACAGATGAATTTCCATGAAGCTGCGGCCTGTGCTGAGATTGGAAAATGATCAAAAAAAGGTTTTTATTGAATCTGCAATGAAAAAAGAAGAAATAATCACTTTCGAAGTGCTGCCAGAGCACCACAAATTATTCAGTCTCAGGAGGCACAATTATTCCACAATGAGTTTCATTCTCCATGTTTCTTTGATTTACGCCTCTCTGGTACATTCAAACCTCCAGACTTAAAAAAAGAAGCACATTACTGAAGTCATCTAAAACAAAGTTTGACTTGTCACAGTGTGGGCAGAGCATCTGTGGGAGTTCTGCTGTGTCTAGTACCAAAACGTTAGCTGTAAACCCTTTGGGACGAGTAGGTTGTGGAGATGGGCCTCTGTGGATTGGGTTTACCTCCCACAGATGCCATCAGATCGGTATCTGGGGAGTCTGGAAGCCAGGTGAACACCCCAGACTCTGTTATGTTCTTTGAGCTCTTCCTGGAGGGTACGGGCTTTCCTGTATGCGACTGGTTTGTAAAAATGTTTCTGCACTGTGGGAAGATAGATGGATGGATGAATGGATAGACAGACAGATAGACAGACAAACAGACAGACAGACAGACAGACAGACAGACAGACAGACAGACAGACAGACAGACAGACAGACAGACAGACAGACAGACAGACAGACAGACAGACAGACAGATAGATAGATAGATAGATAGATAGATAGATA